>PVKC010005027.1:0-34214 GCA_004027635.1 Crocidura indochinensis | reverse complement strand
AAATCCAAATGGATCAAAGACCTTGATATCAGACCTGAAACCATAAAATACATGGAACGACACGTAGGCAAAACACTCCATGACATTGAGACTAAAGGCATATTCAAGGAGGAAAATGCACTCTCCAAGCAGGTAAAAGCAGATATTAACAGATGGGAATATATTAAGCTAAGAAGCTTCTGCACCTCAAAGGAAATAGTGCCCAGGATACAAGAGCCACCCACTGAGTGGGAGAAACTAATCACCCAATACCCATCAGATAAGGGGCTAATCTCCAAAATATACGAGAAATAGCATTTTTAAAGCTTTTTTCTCCAGTTCTAAGTCTGATTTACAATTAAGGGCAATTTATAGAATCTTTAACAGAATTAACAGTCTCAGCAGGATCCTAATTTTTTAACTGATTTTCTAATTTTTCCTTTAGAGTCATAGATTTAAATTTTGATCCATCATCTGTAAGATTACAAAGTTTTGTACCAATAGGAGAAGAGATTAGCTGATGGGCATTATGAGACTCCAGAAAGTCCTGGTTCATCCAATAACCTGAAAAAACCAGTGACTAAATTTTACGTAGCAACCTAAAATAAATTATTGCAGTAGCTGTTAAATTAGCGTAGCATGAATTAGTACCTTGAATAATATGAAAATTACTGATTGCTTACTCATCTTATTTCTGGTCCTGGCCAGGGGGAATTCCTAGGTATCTCCTACGACGAGATTCCTGATTTCGTCCACCTAAAAAGAGAATGAAATAGAAAAAAAAAAGAAGAGAGAAAAAATAGAGAAATAGTTTGCCTGAATCCAAAAGCCACCACGTGTGGGTGCCTATCTGCTGTGGACCTTTAATCATAAATTATGATTAAAAGTCCCCAGAGCAAAACTTAGTAAATAATTTTTATTTACTAGGATTTAGGCGAGTACACAAATGGACGAAATATGAAATTTGAATTATGAAATATGAAATGAAATGAAGTGAAATAAGTGAGACCACACAGAGTTACATGGTATAAAACATGGCGGGGGAGAAGCCAGAAAGAGAGGGAATTTTAATTTGAGTTGACCTTAAATAGCCAGATTCTTGGGGCATAGCCATAGAGAAAGGAAAAGGGATTGAACCAATGAGATCAGAGCTAGAATTAGCATATGAAGTGACGTTACTACAGGTAGGGAGAAACCAGACATTTTCAAGGTAATGTGAGAGAGGGAGGTCACAAAAGGGAGCTCAGCAGGTGATTTTTGGTGCTTCTGGGGAATTGTAATTTCTTTGTCTGAGGAAAAAGACCTGATTATAGAGAGAGAGCAGGGTCTTCCACGTGGTGAATGAAACAGAAAAATATCTCCAGCACTCCACGCAAAGAATCCATTATATAATAGATATCAAAGCAGGCCTTCTGGCAGATATTTTCTGGAAGAAAATTAGGCTGCTGTGTGACCCCCCAAGTGGGGGTAACAGATCGGGGCTAGTACTTTTTGATCAAATGTTCCCCTGATCCGTATGTAGTGATCCTGTTGGTCTCATAGCACTTTCTTGAAGTTGAATGCAAATTTTTCTCTGATATAGGAATGGCTATCCTAGAGTTTTGTGTTTTCCATTGGCATGAATAATATATTTATATCATTTAATTCTAAGCCTGTGACTGTGCTGTTCTTTTTGATGTGTTTCTTGGAGGTAGCAGATTTTTGTTTTTGTTTTCTGATCCATTCCTGTACTCTGTGTCATTTAATGGGGGGATTTAGCCCTTTTTATTTAAAGAGATTACCACCTGAGAGGGTTGCTGTGCTATTTTATTGTGTTTTTGTTATAATCGGGGGTTTGGATTGTGTAGAATATCTTTGAGAAGTTCATTTAGAGTTGGTTTGGTTAATACAAATAGTGTGAGTTTTTTTTTTTTTTTGCCTAAAACTGTTTTTAGTTTTCCTTCCTATATGAAAGAGAGATTTGTTGGCTAGTGTACCCTAAGTTGGAAGCTTCTTTTATTCAGTAGTTTAAATATGTCACTCGACTGTCTTCTTGCTTGAATTGTTTCTAATGGGAAGTCAGGTTTGATTCTTATGTCTTTTCCTTTATATTTGAGAGTTTATCTCTCTCTTATTGTTTTAAAAAAATTATCGTTCTCTTTGTTTTTTGCTAGTGGAATTACCATTTGTCTTACTGTTGGTCTGTTAAGGTCTATTTTATTGGGAATTCTGCCTCCTGGATTTGTATGGCTTTTTCTTTCCAGAATGTGGGAAAATTCTGTGCTATTATTTCCCTCACTACTTGTTCTTCTCCTTTCCTTTTTTCCTCCCCTTCTGGTATTCCTACAATTCGTAAGTTATTTCATTTATCTTTGTTCATTAGGGACTTAGCTTTTTCCTCCAATATTTTTTCTCTTGCTTTCTTATTGATTTCTTTTTCATTGTTGTTTTATAGTTTTTCTTCAGGTTTCTCTATGCATTCTTGTAGCTGTGTAATTCTACTGTTATGGCTTGTTGACATATTTTTATATCCCCTAAATCCAATTGTATGGTTCTTTCATCTTCTGTAAATGTTCATCTTTTAGTTTGTTGAATTATTCATTTATGGATTTCTTGATCTCCAATGCTCGTGATTCCTGGATTTTCTTTTTTAGGGATTTTGATGCTTTTAGGTACTCATCTATTGGGCTCATGAATTTTGGTGGACTTGGAAACTTGATAAGTTTTCTCTCCATTTCCCCAACTGCTAGTGTCTGTCTTAGTTTGCCCATATTTTTTAACATTTATTTAAACACCATGATTGCAATTATGATAGCACTTGTATGATTTCAGTCATGTACAGAAAGCCCCCCTTCACCAGTGCAACATTCCCACCACCAATGTCCCACATATCCCTCACACCACCCCACCCCATCCACACCTGTACTCAAGACAGGCTTTCTAATTCCCTCATTCATTCACATTGTTAGGATAGTTCTCGATGTAATTATTTCTCTAACAACACTCATAACTCTATGTGGTGAACTTCATAAGGTGTGATGCATCTTCCAGTTCTCCTCTCTTGTGTCTCTGAAAATTATTGCAAGGGTGCCTTCCATTTTTCTTAAAACCTACAGATGAGTGAGACCATTCTGCATCTCTCTCTGACTTATTTTCACTCAATGTAATAGATTTCATGTATATCCATGTATAGGAACATTTCATGACTTCATCTCTCCTGACATAATATTCCATCTCTCCTGCATAATATTCCATTGTGTATATGTACCATTTTCTTTAGCCATTCATTTGTTGAAGGTCATCCTTGTTGTTTCCAGAGTCTTGCTATGGTAAATAATACTGCAATGAATACAGGTGTAAGGAAGGGATTTTTGTATTATATTTTTGAATTCCTAAGGTATATAACTAGGAGAGGTATAGCTAGATCATATGGGAGCCCAATTTCCAGTTTTTGGAGAAATCTCCATGTCGCTTTCCATATAGGTTGAACTAGACGGCATTCCCTTCAGCAGTGGAAAAGTTTCTTTCTCTCCGCATACCCACCTGCTCTGCTTGTTTTCCTGCTTTGTGATGTGTGCCAATCCCAGTGAAGTGCATCTCTCTGATGATTAGTGATGTGGAGCTTCTTTCTTTTCATGTGTCTTTTTGCCATGTGCATTTCTTCTACAAAGTGTCTTTTCATTTCTTATCCCCATTTTTTGATGGGGTTAGGTGTTTTTTTCTTGTAAAGTTCTGTCAGTACCTTGTATATCTTGGATATTAGTCCTTTATCTGATGAATAACCAGTTGCTCCAATACCACTCATTGAAGAGACTTTCCTTGTTCTATTTAGAATTTCTTGCTCCTTTATAAAAAACTAGGTGGTTGAATATATGAGGAACATTCTCTGAGTATTCAAGCCTATCCACTGATCGGAAGGTCTCTCTTTATTTCAGTACCATGCAGTTTTGATCATTATAACTTTGTAACACAGCTTAAAATTAGGGGAAGTAATGCTTTCCATATTCCTTTTAACAAGGAGAGCTTTAGCTATTCTAGGGTGTTTATTGTTCCAACTAAATTTCAGCAGTGTTTTATTCACTTCTTTGAAGAATGTCATGGATATATTTAGAGAAATTAAGTTAAATCTGTTCAATGCTTTTGAAAGTATTGCCATTTTACTGTTGTTGATCCTTCCAATCCATGAGCAGGGTATGTGTTTCCATTTCTTTGTGTCCTTTCTTATTTCTTGGAGCAGAGTTTAATAGTTTTATTTGTATAGGTCCTTCACATCTTTAGTCAGGTTGACTCCAAGATATTTGAATTTGTGTGGCACTAATGTGAATTTTTCTTAATGTCCATTTCTTCTCTATCATTATTGGTGTATAAAAGGGCCGTTGATTTTTGTGTGTTAATTTTGTAGTCTGCTCCCTTGCTATATGAATCTATTATTTCTAGAAGCTCTTAGGTAGAGTCTTTAGGGTTTTCTAAGTAGAATATCATGTCATCTGCAAAGAACAAGAGCTTGACTTCTTCATTTCCTATCTGGATTCCCTTGATATGCTTTTCTTGCCTCATTGCTATAGCATCTACTTCCAGTACTATGTTGATAAGGAGTGGTGAGAGAGCATTGTACCAGAATTTAGAGGGAAGGCTTTTAGTTTTTCTCCACTGACTTGTGGTAGATGGCCTTAACTCTATTGAGAAAGGTTCCTTTCATTCCCATCTTGCTGAGAGTTTTTTTTAATCAGGAATGGTGTTGAATTTTATCAAATTCTTTCTCTGCTTCTATTGATACGACCATGTGATTTTTCTTTATGTTTATGTTGTGTATTATGATGATAAATTTGTGGATGTTAAAGCATCCTTGCATTCCTAGGATGAAACCTACTTGATCATAGTGAATGATCTTCTTGATCAGGCATTGGATCCTGTTTGCCATAATTTTCTTGAGGATCTTTGCATCTGTATTCATCAGGATATTGATCTGTAATTTTCTTTATTGGCAGCATCTCTATCTGGTTTTGAAGTAACATTATGTATATAGTTTTGAATTAAAGTCCCAAGTTACAAATATTTTTAGGGTACATCCGGTAAACAGAGTTTTTGATCACAGTTCATATTTGAATATATTTCTGTAGAGAACAAAATGAGCAGAAAGATATAATGGGATGTCATAATTGTGTCAATAAAAATGAGCAATGACATGAAATACTAAGATGCTGCAATGAGTTATCACCTGGAAATGAAGATGTGAAATTCGGTTGGAATTTGGTGGGTGGTGAGGGAAAGGATTTTTTTCTAGGCAGCAATATGAAAGGTGGATGTCAAAGAAGGCAACTCTGTGTAATTAAGCACTCATTTGATTTTAAATGACTATATCTGTCATTGCTTCAAACAAATTGCTTCATTTTTTGAACCTTAGTGAGCTTTTTCTCTACGAGAGGGCCCAAAGTGCTAAACTATTTATTATAAAAAATATTACATTTAGAAAATAAATTATTTTGTGCAAACTTTTAAATTTATACCGTGCATTTTGTAGATCCATTTTTATGTGTAAGTAATGTCAACAAAAAGCATGGAAACCTTAAGACTAATATTGTAAGGAACAAAGACCCATCAGTACATGCTTGCTTAATGGTGAGATCTTCCTTGCATTTGTTAATATAAATCACGAGTTAATGATTTTGGAGTTGAAGATGAAGTTAAATGAGAATTAAGTTGTGAAATTAAATGAGAATATGACAGTTTCTATCAAAGGCTATTCATTTTATATTTTCTTAAAAATCAAAGAACTTCAAAATTTTGCTGCAGATTACTTGAATATATCTGTATTTATGGTTTGTAGAATTATATTTTCAGTCCTTGGCTAGTACATGAGGACAATATATATGCTAAAATGATTAAAATAATTAGAAATAATAAATCAAAAAATGTTTAAAGTGTTTGATATGCATTCTGGAGATAGAGCCAAAGACATTTCAAAGACATTTGGGTAAGATATTTAATTCAGGTTTTATTAGGAATTTTTCCAGAATGAAAATTTTATAATGGCTGCCATTACTTGATTACTGACATTAATCAAGTAATTAATTCAATACATATTTAATAAGTATATTATGTGATAGGGAAACTAAAACTGCACTGTTATTTTGTAGGGTAACTATGATTAGGATATAGTCCCTTGAAAATTAGTCTGAGATTAACAAAAATTCAAAGAAGTTGGGCTGCGAGCAGTGGTGCAGGCAGTAGTGTTTTGCCTTGCACACATTAACCTAGGATGGACTGCATTTTGATACCCGGGCATCCCATATGGTCCCCCAAGCCAGGAGTGATTTCTGAGAGCATAGCCAGGATTAACCTCTAAGTGTCACTGGGTGTGGCCCCAAAACAAACAAAAAAAAAAAGATCAAGAAAGTCATTGGCAAATAGTAATATTTCTTGTCATAAAGTTTCTGATTATAAAAAGATCAAGCCAAGAAGCCTGAGTGCAGATGGTGAAATGACAAATATGAATAAATTCACATGTCTCTCTTGTATCCTAAGCCTAAGAACTTGGATATAGACCAGTTCATATTGTCATGGGTACAGTGCAGAGCAAAATTTATTCAGCAATCATCACAGCAAGAAAGAAAATCCTGGAGAGTAATAGTGACACTCGGTCATCTCTATAAGAAATACTTCATGATCCCTACAAGGCAGTTTGAAAGGCAGTGGACCTGTGCATACACTTGCTTAAAATTAGCTCCAACTTCCAAACAAACCTCTGACAAAGACATTCTGACTCTACCCTTTCTATTTGTTTCTTTGTTTTGTTTACTTCCTAAATAGTCTAGTCATCTATCTTCATATATTACTTTGTGAACTGGATAAAATTATTAAATAAAATGACATTGAAATGCAAAACACTATTTAAAATTTTAATGGTTCTGAATTTGTGGTACTGATTTTGTCATATGTTTGTCAATTCAATTTCAAATTATTTTTAGAAAATAAAATTTTTGTTACATTTTGCCATTTTCCCCCAAATTGAAATTTGCTCAATTTTGAAGACTGGTAATATATATAGAATGTTATTTTCTCTTTACTTCTTACAGATATATAAAATTTCATAAAGTTTCTTGCATATTAGAAACTTTGGCATGCAATATTAGCCAAGCAACTTAATGATTATTTAGGTAAATATTTTGAAATACTATTTATTTAAATTAATAACTACCTAATTTATTGAATTCAACACTAGAGAAATATAATCTATTTTAAAACAAAGTAAAATTAATCTTAAAAATTATTGGATGTCAATAATTTTTTGGTCACACCTGGTGACACTCAGGGCTTATTCCTGACTATACACTCAGAAATTGCTTCTGGCTTGGGGGCCCATATGAGATGCCGGGGCTAGAACCCAGGTCCATCCTGGGTCAGTCTCATGCAAGGCACATGCCATGTTATTGCACCAGCCCTAGGATGTCAATCATTTTTATAGAAAATATAATTTAATTTTTATTAAAATAATTACTTTTAATTATTAGAAACAAGACATGAAAATACTATTCCTAGAAACTTGATAACATTTTTTGAAAATAGCACAATAACCCAATACCTAAATCAGTAATTAATGTAAAAATATCACAATAACATACAGGTGAGTCTATTTATAAAAAAAATAACCAGGGTTAGTGATTTTCCATAACTAACACACATAATGAATATAAACTACTTAGTTAACAAATGTTCATGTTTACTACTCCTAATTCCCCTCGGATAACTGATAATACAAAATTTCAAATTTGATTCTAAAGCAAGAGGGCAAGAAGAGCCCTAAGTTGGATTCTGACATCATGCGATATAGGAGCAATCCCTAAGCACAGAACAGTGAATATATCCTGAACACTCTTGGTTACTACCACAAATACAAGTTAAAAAATATACCCATCTAGAAAACAGGTCTTATTTCTGGCTCAGTGCTCTGAATTCATTTTTGGAAGTACTTGGGGGACTAAATGTGGCCCCAGGTGTCAGGAATTAAAAGTGGGTTTAGATATATACAAGAAAGGCACCATATCTAATGTACAATGTCTCCTGCTGCAATATTATATAAACGATTTCAGAACCATTATCAGCAAATACAAGAAAAATAATTTATTTTATTTTGTATAATCTATTATGTTTTATAATATATTAATTTCCTTATTATTTTAAATTAAAATTAATCATAAATATAACTTGAGGAAAATTAAACATCTATTTCTTTATCAGATACAAAGCTAATTTTTCTATGATTAAAATGAAAATTTCATTTGGAGTGATAAGTAGGTAAGGTTCTTGTTTTGCACCTGGGTTTGACTCCCAACACCCCTTGTAATCTCCTAAGTCATCAGGTTTGATACCTAAGCTCAGGTCTATTCAGTCTTGAGCTATACCTGATGTGTCCCCAAACAAAACTAAAATGAAACAAAACCAAATCATAACTTTTATGAATTAGTGTTTGTGACTTGTATTATTCTATCAGAAGCAAACAAAAGCCCAGAATTTAACTTAAGTGGTGGTAGGTTTTAGCTGGTTCCTCTCTCTTAGTGATACCTGAAGATTATATAAAAAATACCCAAACAAGATTCTGTAGTTTAGTATCCTAAGTAACTTGCTTTCAAATAATTTTGAGTGCTTTTATCCTGCACAACTTCTACAATATTTTTAACATTTACAAGTGTTTTATGCCTAAGGTTTTACTTTGACTATTTATTAATATAATTATTATAAGTTATGATTCATATTTAAATTATTAAATGATTAAATTATTCACTTTTTTAAATGATTATTGAGCACGTGCCTTTTTCACTGTTCTGCGCTGGGCAATTGGGGGAGTGGGTCTTCCGGACTCTACAGAACCTCTTGCATTTGGGCCTCTAAAACCATACAGGTTGCCTAGTGATTGGATTTCAGGGCTCCAGAACTGTGATACTCAGCTCAGAGTCCTGGAACAAGGCTGAGGTTTATCCGAACTAACGACACTTTGATGATAACTTTATCATACATAACACATTTTATTGCTGGCAAATGTATTTTATTAATTAAAGTATAGCTTGCGGCTTCTTTCAGATATGTTATTGTTCAGAAAAGTTTACACATCTTTAAAGATGGTAATGTTCCAGAGAGATAATCCAGTGTTTAGGGTACTTGCCATAAATACAACCAAAGAGTTTAATCCTTGCCATCCCCAGAGTCCTCCAAACACCTCCAGGAGTGATTCCTGAGTGCAGAACCAGTAAAAAGCCCTGAGCATCGATGTACCTGGCAAAAAACATAAATAAAACAAACATTAATCAAAAGCTACTTGATTTCTATGTTTTGAAATATTTTTTTGAATCCTATTAGCAAAAATATATTTCCTTCTAAATTTTTATTTTAATGTCATACTTTAATACATATGAAGAATATATATATATATTGCATCAAATAAGAATTTTTATAGTATTTTGTGTAGTGGAATGCAATATTTGTTGCTGCTTTTTGGGGACCCCGGCCAGCGGGAAAGAGGGGTGAATGCCGCGACTAATTTATGGGTTCACTGAAGCCGACTCAACCCGAAATATCTGTGAAGAAACCTGGAGAAGTTAGAAATGAATGGCCCAAGTCTTTTTTTTTTTTTTTTTTTTTGCTGATCAAAGGCAAATTTTATTAAGTGCAGGCAAGCACTTAAATGCTTTTACACAAAGGGAGGCATGTCTCAAAAACCATTGGTTACTTTGAACACATTCTCTTCCAATCATATCTCGAATACAGATACATAGCCCAAAATGGGCAAAGGCACTCTACATCCAGATCCATGGGTCAGTTAAACATTGGTTAATTCAAACAAGTCTTTTTACCAATCATAAGTTTACTAAAGGCATTTGTCAAAAAAGGGAGAAGGGTGAAGTTAAAAACCTCTGCTAACTATTATCAAAGAACTCTTTGTTAAGCACAGCCTATAGGAGGCAGGGAGGGGTAAAAAGGGGAAGGCAGAATTCAATGGTTGATCCTAGCAATCTTTAACATAATAGGAACTAGAGACATATAAGGAAGTATTATCTGCACCCTGTCCCCAGTCTCAAGGCCCTGAGATTAGCATAAGGGGCTATCTTTTGTAGTAAGATTTCCTTTTTTCCCAGGGGCTAAAAACCTGCCAAGGTCACGTAAGTAGCTTAGTGAAGCTTTCCACGGAGACAGAGGCTAAGGTCGATGGCATCCATTTTGTGCAAGCTAGGTCGGTCTCCCACAATCTGTGTGTTAGTTTGCATGACCCAATGATTATAGTAATTTAAAAAAGGTAATTGCCATACTAACTTGAAGTTCTCCTTATATATCAAGTTCAATATTTACATAAAACTATTTAATTATCTCAATATTATTCCTTCCCTATGTTATTTTTTACTACTAATACTTAACTATCTTATTCTGGATTTCTACTTTCTCAAAAATATTTTTATCATGGATTTCTACTTTTTCAAAACATTCCTTTATTTGTAATTTTATTGTAATGAATAAAATATTATAAATTTCAGAATCATCTTGAGATGTCTTGAAATTACAGTTTAAGATCTGATTGAGAATCAACTGGTTCTACATATTAACTCATAATATTTTCTCTTTTTCATGTTCTTCAATAGTAGTAAACTAATTTTTACAGAAGACGTTTGAGCATATTTGTATAATATTTAAAACTAGCAACATTAAAACTAATGAGATTTAAGTTGTTGCTCCTCATTATTTTCACTAGATTAAGGGAAGAAGCCAGTTTTTGAGACATTTCTCACCATTATTATTATTATTTTTTTTTTTAGCATTTTGTATTTCCCTTTCTAGGATTTTGATTTTTGTTTTTGGAGGTGCTCATGGAAACTCATAACATGATGCTCAGAAGTTATCCCTTACAGTACTGGAGGATAATTTGTGGGGCAGGAAATCCCAACAAGATTAGAGAACAAAATGATTTAACTACTCTATGTTATTTTTGACCCTCCATTTCAAGCTTGTATATTTTAAAACTACATATCCAAAAAGACCTGTATAAGAGAACAGCTGAAACATATTCCTGTCTAAATTTATAGTACAGCCAATTTTGAAAATTATAGGTGTTTTATTACCATACTGAGAGATTTTCTTAGACAGTGTATTAGGGTAATTCCAATGTTCCTGATATCCCTTCTGTTTAAAATATTACTATTTAAAATTTATCAGTAAAAGTCATTTCATATATTTATCTACTTCCTAGGTAGACAAATTGGTTCTCTTTTACTAAAGTATGGATTGAAGCAGAAATCCTTCAATTAATAATTACAGAGTAACTACACTAACAACTAGCATGACAATGTTAAAGAATGAGAAAAGTAGAATGTCTGTCTCTAATTTAATACAGGCATAGGTGGGCAGAAGGGGACAATGGTGGTGGGAATGTAGTACTGGTGAAGGGGGGTATTGTGTTTATTACTGAAAAACCACACATTCATGCTTGTAATCATAGTGCTTAAATAAAGATTTTTACATAGCAACAGATTACAGAGTAGCTTATATTACTTGTTTTAAGAGACTGATTAGATAGTTCACTTATGTGTCCAATAGAACCTATTATTTAGAATAAACATGTCATGAATTTTATCTTGAAGAAAGATGTTTAATATTAAAAATTGGCGACATTTTCTAGAAGTTTATGGCAGATGCCATTTATTTAGTAAGACTTACTCTTGTATTATGGTCTGATACAATATCTTACATTTTAAAATTTATATTTTCATGTCAACTAGGCTTTTAAAATGCTGTTTTTATATTATAATTTGTAATAAACTTAATATCAATTTTATAAATCTAAGCAATAAATACATATACTTAATAAGTGTATATCTTTGAGGTTATGTCCACTAAGAAAGTGACTTCCTTAATTGTTCCTGAATATATTTTATTGCTTTCCTTGGAATATTTGCAATTTTTCTTATGTGGTGACTTATTATTTTGGCTGTCTAAAATTTGACATTTTCAGTAGTATTCTAATAATCAACTTTGTTGTGATTTCTCAGGCATTTAATAATTGATAAAGGCCTGTCCTATCTCTATTTTTTCTAGCCCTATTTCAATTTTTTTTATAATCTTTTTCCCTTTTACTAATTTACTATTTGAAGATACACTAGTGCTTTAAGTGTCTTCTGTCCTATAGTTCCAGTGTATTTCAATGAATCCTACTCCAGGGATAGTGGTTTGCATGGATTACAAATTATAAAATATGAAGAAATAATGACCACAGAAGAATATATGGAGACCCAAATTCTGGAAAACTTGTTGCAAAATTTAACCTCCATGCTACAAGTAAGTATAGGACAAAACCACAGTCTTAGGCATGAAAGAAATTTCCTTGTTGACAGGTTCCAGAGAAACAGAAACATTAACAGTAGACCTGTTAATATATACATAAGAAAAATGACTGGCTTGGCAGCTCAGGTGAAAAGGTCTTTCTAAGAAGTCCTGACTTAGAAAGGAGGAAGTAGCATAATAAAAATGAGGGGTTGCCTGATAGAATATTTTGTAGTTAAACCAGTTTTACAGGTCTGCAGGCTAGCAGTGAGAAAGTAGAAGCTCCTTGTCTGTTATTTGTTTTAGCAGAGAGCTAGGTTAAAAATGTAAATTTTTGTGCCTGGCTAGGGGCTTCAATGACTTAGAGCTAACTTGGTTGACTGACTTTATATGTAAATAGGGCTGACAGAGAATAGAAAATTATCTTGTATATTTGGTACTGAAATTTCTCTGGGCAAAATAATTTGACTGAGACCATATTTTGGTCTATGAATTTACAAAGGAGATATAAGCCAGATAGTATGAAGAGAATGTAATATTGGTACCATTACATGAAACTCAGAAATTTTGCTAGTGATCCACACAAGGGCAAAGCATCCTCAACAGGCCTTCTGGTCAAATGTTTCTTGGGGAATTTTCAGTTTTCTGCTGCAGAAAAATTAAATCTGATGGGGCTACTGAATCCTCCTTTAATTTAGATCTATAGTAATTAATATCTATGGCATAGACATACAGTCAAAGACTCATGACAGAAAAACTCCCAGAGCTAAAGACTGCATTCAATCAAATTCTGCATGCCCGAAGAATACCGACTGAAAGAGACTCAACGAAAAGCTTCCCAAGAGACATCCTAGTCACAAGGACAAATCCCACAGATAGAGATATAATATTGAAAGCAAGATAAAAAGGAAAATTGCATTCATAGGAGCATACTTATGATTTACATCAGACATTTCATGAAAAATTCTCAAGGCCAAAAGACAGTGATGGGATATTGTGACAAGACTGAATGAAATGGATGCTTCAATTAGAATACTGCACCCAGCCCCATTCATTTACAGTTTTGAAGGAAAGATGATTTCACAGATAAGCAGCAGCTCAGATTCTTTACAGATGCAAAACCAGCCTTTTAAAAAGAAAAGCTAAAAGGTCTATTTAGGACAAGACAGACCTACAGACACACCAAACTTACAAACAAAGATGACATTAAATCTCATGACAATCATCTTCCTCAAAACACCAGTTAAGAAGCACAGTGGCTGAATGTATCTAAAAGCTGAATCCAACCTTCTGTTGTCTACAAGAAACATTCATGAACAGTCAGAAAAAACATAGATTCAAAATTAAAGGCTGGAGGAAATCATCCAAGCAAACAAACCATTAAAAAAGCCATATGGCCATATTAATATCAGATGACACAAACTTTAGATTCAGAAAATTTGTAAGGGACTAAGATGGACACTTCGTACCAATCAAGAGATATGTGCAACAGGAAGAAATCACACTACTAAACATATATGCACCCAGTGAGATACCAGCAAGATATCTAATACAACTACTGACAAATTTGAAAGAGTTTATCAATAATAACACAATGATTGTGGGAGATCTCAATACGAATCTGGCAACACTTGATAGTTCAACAACTGAAACACAAAAAAATGTACAAGCTCTGAAAAGAAAAATGGAAGAGATGCTTAGTAGATATATATACTTATATTTATGTAATATATATGATATATGTATATATAGGACACCCCAGAAACCTGGATACACATTCTTCTCCAATGTAGAGGGGACATTCTCCAGGATAGGCCACATGTTAGCACATAAAACATACCTCCATGAAATCAAGAGGATAAAAATTTTGCAGACTAACTTTGCTGACCTCAAGGCTCTGAAATTAGATATGAACTACAAAGGGACACAGAAGAAAAAATTTAACACTTGGAAATTAAACAGCTCACTACTGAACAACCATGGGGGCATTGATGATGAGAATGTTGCACTGTTAAAGGGGGGCATTCTTTACATGTTTGATACCCAACTACAATCAAGATATAAATTAATTGGAGAGACATATTCACCACCTCTCAACAGAGTATTCATTTCCTTCTACTCTCACACATGCTGTCTTATGTGCAACTGTCATGGTAAACATTTTCTGACTAAATATGTTTTATTTCTATATCTGGTTTAATACTTCTAATTAGTTCATTGTATGGAGGCTTATTTTATAAATGTTGGCGTTGGGAATCAGTCCCCCCTCTCTCAAGCAGTGTCTTGAGCATTTCAAAGAGATGCGGAGCCATGAAAATTTGTAAAAATGATTAATTATTCTGCTGCTGATTGGCACCAGGGTCAGTGCCCAGGGAAGAACCTCAGAGCAAAGACTCTGAAATAAGAAACTCAAAAGTTTTTATACAGTAAAGCTATAGCGTCACCATTCCTCATTTTACAGCTGTAGTCCTTATCTTAGAAAAACATCTTTATTATGCAGGGTAAACTTTACATTTGGGGTTGCAAATCTACCCTAAAGAATGGGGGCTAGCTTACTTTAATCTCCTTAGGGGTAAGCTCCTGGGAAGGTGTGAGGAGGAAGTGCAGCCTTTTGGCTTAACTCTTGCTTTCCTTAATCTTATTAGGAGTGAGCTCCTAAAATAGGCCATATGTGGTGAGGCCTTTTGTTATTTCTGACTTGTGACTGCTTTTATAAAGGGAAAGGAAACTCTTAACCCAAAAAGAACTTTTTATAGGAAAATCTCCTTTCCTTTTCAGTAAACATTTTCTGATTAAATATGTTTTATTTCTATATCTGGTTTAATATTTTTAATGAGTTCATTGTATGGAGGCTTATTTTATATAAAGATTCATTATTATTTCCAAATCCACACCTACTTGGGGTAATGTATTATACTTAGCCACTAATTGATTTGAAACTCAATCAAGTAATATTTGAAATAAAATGAATAAGAATAATATATATTTGTTCAGAGTACTTTATGGTTTATATGATTACTTATATCTTTTACAAATGATTTAAAATGTATAATTTTTTTGGGGAGGGAGCATATTCAATTACTCAGAGGTTACTCCAGGCTTTGCAATCAGAAATCGCTCTTGGCTCAGGGAATCATATGGGATGCCACCGGGGGATCAAACCACAGTCTATACTAGGTCAGTGTGTAAAAGGCACATTATCTACTGCTGCACCATCTAAAATGCATATTTCTAAATTACATGTCATTCAAACTTTGTATCTATTTTAACTTTGAACACACTATTTTATTGAAGCTAGAAGATAGCTTTACCTTTGAATGATGACTTATCTGGAACATCACACAGGCAATCTAATTAATATTATTTTATATTATGCAGTATGGAAAGCACATTAAATCAATTATTGCTAAAAAACTAGGATTTAGCAAGCTAGAAAATTTCTAAGCACCAAAACTAAAACTTCAACCCAGGTATAGCTGTTTTAAAATGTGACAATATATTATTCTAGTAAAATAAACACTGATGAGCAAAATAAATATTGACTCACATGTATACCTCTATACCTCTTATGTTTAACTCAGAGGAAAAAATACACACTACTATGAAGGTATATATCGTCTAACATGCATCTTTGTGATACTTATAAACAGGTTCATATTTTAATCTGATGTTTAGTTTTAATAAATGTTCCTTCCTGCTTCATGGCCTTTTAAATGCTTCTATTGAAGAGAGCATTAATCTACATTATTAAATGCCATGCTTCATTGCATTTATTATGCATTATGGTTATTAAAATTAAATGAAGCTTAAGAAGAGTGTTTTATTTATACAACTATGTATCTGCTCAGTTTTAGGACTATGTTATTCTAAGTAGACTTAAAAGCATCGAGAGATTTAAAATGACAGAAGTTTATATTAGTTAAGCAAAAATTTAGAGAAAAATATTCCTTTTATAGACTTGAAATCTAATTTATGCGTTATTGATTAATATTAGTATTCTTATATTACTAATATTTGTTTATTTTGCTTTTTCTAGAAAGGACTGAAAATATTAAATGACATAAGTAAGGTAGAATACATAAATCATTGAGACAGTTTTATTCTATGGGTATTGTGGAATTATAGAAAGAAGATAAGCAAAAAGAAAGAAAAAGAAAAAAAGAAAGAAGATAAGCATGTTAGAATGAGATGTAAGTTAAATTTATGGGATAGATTTACAATTTAACATTTAAGTTTAACATTTAAATTTAACAATCATTATGACCTTGGATTTACATCTCTCAGTTTACGACTCTAACAATCAATCACATACACAATTAATAGACTTACTAGAAGGTACAATTTTTAAATCTTAAAATGAAAATTTATAGTTAAGTATTAAAATAAAATTTAACTTGCACAAATGTTGATCATTCTCATTTTATACCACATGGTGATTTTGGCATACAATAATTCCCATTCAAATCTAGCAAAGGAAAGAAGAGTGACAGCATCTGAGATGCCAAATTGACTTCAATGAATCTGTTGACTAGCAATGATTCAAGTTTTAAATTTTACCTCTTATTCATAATGCTCCATTTTCATTAAATCTAGTTTTGATACAAAGCAAGTTAAAATTAATCATTTCATGAACATCTTATTAGAAGGCAATAGAAGAAAAACTAGGGAAATCTGTATATAAATTAAATGTCACCAGTAGATTAAAATCCCTTTTTGGGATTAGATGATAAAAATACATAGTAAGAGAAAAAGAAACAATAAACATGTCTATTGCATCAGATAGATGGCACAAGAATTGTGGTGCTATCCTTGAACATAACATACCATAGTGTGATCTTGACATATATATGGCTCCCCTGAACACCACTAAGAAATATATTTGAACCAGGAATAAACCATTTGCATAATTGGTTGTGGTCCAAATAACAGCATTCCTAAGAAAAATAATACAAGTAAATACTGTTTTGTATTTATGGAAGCAGGAAGTCTCATTTTGGATGTGTATTTTTTTGTTTATTGTTTTGTTGGTTTTTGAACCACACCTATCAAAGTTCAAAAATCCTTGCTATTAGCAGTTACTTCTGACAGTGCTCATGAACAATATGGGATGCTGGGGATTGAAACTAGCTTGAGTCTGTAGTCTGGAAAGTAAGAGTCCTACCTTTTTTACTATCTCTCTGATAACCAGAACATCAATTTTTTTAATCAGGGTTCTATGTACCAATCTAGCCAAAAGAAACCCAAGTTTTATATGGTTATTGTGCTTGCTTAATTATTTTGCATTTGTAATTACTTACAATATATTTAGCTAAATATTTTCTTGGATTTTCTAATTTAATTGGAGTCATGATGTTTTAAAATAAAAACATCCTGTAAAAGTGAAGAAACAGAAAAATATGTTTGATATCTAATATATTTGCTTTCTCTTAAACATGGAATAATTTGATTAGTTACCTCAAATTACAAAAATAGCATTATAATTGTATTTAATTTTGAGCAGAACAAGTTACATAGAAATTACCAAACTAGATATGCTAAATAATATAGAAGTATATATAGTCCATTTAAAATTATTGTAGTTTCTTAAAATTATTGTTGGATGCACTTTAATATTTTTGAGTTTTTATTAGCCATTTACAAATGCTGCTAATGTTATTTTATTGAAAGTTGTTTCTCAGGGGGCCGGGCGGTGGCGCTGGAGGTAAGGTGCCTGCCTTGCCTGCGCTAACCTAGGAGGGACCGCGGTTCGATCCCCTGGTTCCCCATATGGTCCCCCATGCCTGCCAGGAGCGACTTCTGAGCGAATAGCCAGGAGTAACCCCTGAGCGTCACCGGGTGTGCCCCCCCCCAAAAAAAAAACAAAAAAAAGAAAGTTATTTCTCTGTAAGTTAAAAATCTGATGAGAACAATATAAAAATTATATTAGCATGTATAAACACAGTTAATGTGTCTGAGACATTATAATATGAAGCACAATACATCAGAGATAATTGTTTTTAAAACAGTGATGCAAAAAATTCCCTCAAGGATGATATGTAATATGCTAATACATAATAATATTCTACCAAATATAACTATTGGTTGAAGGAATAAAGAAAACCATAAAGAACACAAAATGAAGAGCACAAAATATGAGTTCTTCTTAAAAAATAGGCAAATATATTAATGAACAATATGATCAAATATAAATTCATTCATTTCTTTGAGGAACTGAAAGCATAGTCAATAGTACTTTTTCAACAAAATCAAAATCCTACTTAATTCTTACACATGTAGTAAAAAGTAAATGAGGGATTGGAAAGCTAGTTAATTGATAAAAATGTTTGTTTTGCAGATAGCTGACCTGGATTCAGTCTCATCCAGAATCACAAGCATTGCCAAAATGATCCTTAAATATATAACTCCTCCAGATGTGGTCCAAAAGAAAACAAAATCAAAAGGGACTGGAATAATAGTACAATTGGTAGGACATTTGCCTTACATGTAGTCAATCCACAATCAATCCCTGGCAGACTATAGGATCCAATGAGCCTGCTGAGAATAATTTCTGTGCATGAAATGCAAATGACTTTACAGCTGTACTATCTCTCTACCCTTGAAATGTAACTTTAAAATTTTTTTTATTGTGACCAACGTGAATTATAAGTCTTTCACAGTAATATTTAAGGTACATAGTGACATTGAATCAGGGGTGTTCCTACCACAAATGTTGTCCACCCTCCAACCCTATTCCCAGCTTTCTGCACACTTTGCCCCCTAGACTACTATTATAACAGGTCCCCACTGTTGTATATCTTGTTGAAGATTGGGTGTCGATTCTGTTGTCATTGACTTTGGGTTTGGTTTTTGACTCTGATCATTTATTATTTCTACTCAATGTTCATACAGCTTTGATTCTGGTACCTTCCATTCTGATTTCCCCCTCAATTTATGAAGAAGAATAACGTGGTTCAAATTATGTAGTTATGTTTGAAAAAATAATAAAAGAAGAAAATAATAAAAATAAACAAAAAATAAAAAGCAAAAAAAACAAAGAAAAAGGAGAGGAGTTCTTCTAGAAGTTATAAATATCAATTTAAAGAGAAAAAAGGGAAGAAAGAATAAAAATGTTTAAAAAATATCCTACAGATAATAAAAACCACCAGCAACAACAAAATAAACAAAACAAAAAAGAAACTAAAGACCCAAACCAACAACTATAAAAAAACACCACAGCAACAAATACAACGACCTAACAATAACCATGAGACTGAAAGAAAAAGGACAAGGACGGAGGGCTGATGTGGTAAGGTTTTTTTTTTCTTTTTTGCATAGGCACAGAAAATATTGGGGGAAATTAGAAAGGAAATTCGCTTGGTCTAAAAAATACTGGGTTTTGCTGCCCTTGAAGCATACCATCATGGCAATATCTACAAACTTTATACAAACTCCTTTTCAGAACCCAAGGAATTTTTATGATGCCAGGAAACTTTCTGCTCAGTTTTGGCTGATAGAATCAGGCCTTTAACTAGAGATATTGGTATTTGCATAAGTCATAGGATGAAGCCTAAAATAGCGTCTTTCTTTATGGTTCTAGTAGTTCTGTTTCATCACTGTTCTTGTAATCAGACTTCTGTATTTGGTGGTCTTGTTTTTTCCTCAAATCCTAGGATAGAATCCTTCATTATGTTTCTAGAATATCTGCTCTATGGCAGTTGTCAAAGTCAGACCTATGTAATTAGAGATCCTGGTTATTGTACAAATCCTAGGCTGAAACCTAGGCTAGGGTCTTTCTTATTTTCCCAGGATAAATTCCTACCCATTATGGTTGTCAAGGTCAGTCTTCTATAGTTAGGATTTTGGGTTTCGCATAGATCAAAGGATGACGTGTCTTCTGATTTTATATTACTATTAGATGGTTAGATAGGGCAACATGCTCTTACATGAAGTTGTTGCCATTTTCTTATTTTCAGAATAGATATCATATCAAAATTGGCTCGAGTTGGTGCTAGAGTGCTATTAGGAATTCCCAGGGGTAGTTCGGTTCCTGAGGCTGTTTCAGGGAATTGTGTTCATGCTATGTCTTGGCTCTAAGACTTAGGAATGGACAGTCACTGGCTGATCACATGGAGTTTAAGTTGGGTCTATATTACACATATTCAGGGTACTCCTATAATATAAAATGTATGGATTCTTAACCTTAGTAGATAAGACCTTGTTTCTATACATAAGATTTCCCTTTTTTATATTATGCTATTGCAAAGATACTGATGGCATATTATATTACATTTGGGGGTAAGGACGTCAGACTACACAATCTCTGTGCCCTGGTTTTGAACTTTTATCCCATTCCATTCTTTATCTTGTAGGTTTTCATATTAAGCTGAATCAAAACAGGTAAATTTAAAGCAAAAAGAAAAAAATATATATCATAGAAGAAATAAAAAATTAATAAAAATTTATTGGAAAAAATATAGTTATATAAGAAGCTACATTATATTTGGGAATAAGCAGACTCAGAGGAATTATTATAGAGATATTAAACATATAAATGAAATATAGGCTTTCCCATTGTTTTTCGAGATATTCTTGTTGGGGGTGAAAGCCAGGGCACATTTTCATCACGCCCGTTAGTTAGTTTGAGTTTGATAAATGATTTCCAGCAGAAATGGATTAGGTAGAGTCCTTGAGCTGGGGGGTCCTTCTGGAGCTGAATCTGGTATCATGCAACAGAACACATTTGGGAGGGAGTAAGAATAAGGGCCATACAGCATAAGTCAGCAGGAAAGTTGGTTGTAGTTCCTTGCTGAGGCACTAGATGTGGGGATAAGAGGGTGTCCTTTCACTTTAGGAGCTGGATGATGACTTATTAGGGCAGGAGATCTGCCTCAGCATCTAATGAGTTAAAAACTGAGGGTGAAGAGAGTTAAATAATGAGGATAACAAATCATGATTGGCGAGGTAAAAAGATATAATTATTTATGATATATAAATAGGAATAGTATAAAGAGGATAGGCTATATACAGTTTAGGCATGGATTGTTTGCAATTTAGATTTGGCACTCAAAGGGGAGTCTACTGTCTAAAAACTCATGCCCACATTAAAACAGACATTAGTGACCTATTTTTTTTTTTAGCCATACTCAGTGAAGCTCAGGGGTTACTCCTGGCTGTGCGCTCAAAATAGCTCATGGCTTGGGAGATTATATGGGAAGCCGGGGGATCAAACCACAGTACATCCTAGGCTAGCGTGTATAAGACAGAGCCTTATCACTTGCACCACTGCTCCGGCCCAATAGTAATCTATTCTTAAGTTACTTTTAGAAGCCTGGTCCTCATAGAATGGGTCTGAGCTCTTAAGAAATAATTGAATTAAGTGAAGATAAATAATTAGTTTAGATACAGATTAGGAGAGCAAGAAATGTAGAACAAAAGATAAGAGAGAAGGGAAAAGAAAAATGAGTACATATGGTAGAAATTAGTTAAAATAAAAAACAAATATGACAGTTATGTCGGAATTGGAAGATTTTCCAATTTCTAGGCACTTTCATCACTGATGGGGGTGAGTCTTGCTAAATGAAGATTTCACGATTAGATAGTGGCTATAATATGCATAATTTTCACATGTAGAGTACTAAACAATGTGGTAGTGAGGATTATAAGAGGTGTCTACGCTATGTAGTATTGTCCATTGCATCTTAGGAATCGCGGTTCCTTTCTTAAAGTGAAACTGTCATATGGGTTATATTTAACCTAGATTGAGTTGATGTAGAATAAGAAGGGGCAAAGAAGTAGAGAAGTGAGAGAGAGAGATGAAATGGTAATTTGCAAAACATATTCGACGAGTAGGACATGTAACATAAGTCTGTGGAGCAACGTTGACTGTTTCAGTGTCTGAATGATCATATCCTTTAGGTCCTAATAGAGGACATGAACTAAAGGAAAAGGTTAAATTGGAGCTTTTCATCAAGACATTATCTGAAGTAATCCGTCCCCAAGAGAGGTTCGCTAACGGAGGTAGGGAGGACGAGGTTTCTCCCCTCCAGCTCGGAGAACGTGTCTACCACCCAGTAACCAGCGGTTCTGAAGTGAATCGGCGAGTAAACAGCTCACGGAGAGTCAGACTTGTGGAAATATCAGCTTTATTCGGTTGAAATAACTGAGGTTCAATGACCCAGCATCAGTTCCAACCCAAAAAGCCCCCAAGCCTCCCACAGACTTCTGTTTTATACACTAGAATCAGGTACCACCCTAGGTTAGGGGCAGAATGCCAGGTCACACCCTAGAGTAGGGTCCAATCACTGATCAGGGTGGGATCAGGGTAGGTGCAGAAATGTGTATACATTCCAAATCGTGATAAGATTAGAAATGTTTACATATGCAACAATTATCATAATGCAAATTATATACGGTATCTAATCTGACTAAGCACCGAGGTGTAAAATTAGGGTGTCCACGCTTTGTTTCCAAGAACCACTGCGGACACAGAAGCTGAAGAATTATTTAGGGCATTAAAATATATTGTTAGTAATCACTGAAGCTAGAGTCTCTGCATGCTCATCCTATTCTTCACCTGGTTCTGTGGATAGATACCTTAAGACATTATTATAGACCTTTGTTGTTAGAGGATGATTACATACCTGTTCACTCTAAACTACTGTTTACATTGTTGCTGATTTCCTTATAGTATAGTGGATAGTTAAGGTTTTGTGTTTCTCCTCTTCCACTTGATTTTAACACTTCTTGTTAAATGCTAGCAATTTTAGTGCTTGGAGTTTCTACACTATAATGTAAGACAATTGTATTTGTCCATAGGGTATTATATGTATATATGGTATATATTCTAGATCCCTCAGATAAATGCTCTCATTCTGTATTTATCCTCCTTCTTCTGGATTACTTCATTCAACATAATATGTTCTAGATTCATGATCATATCATTTCTAATTGCAATGTAGTATTCCATTGTGTATAAGTACCACATCTTCATGATTCATTCATCTATTGTTGAGCATCGAGGTTGGTTTCAAATGTTGGCTATTGTGCTGAGTACTGCAATAAATAGTGGAGTGCATACATACTTTGGAACGAATGTCTTTGTGTTTTGAATATAGATAACCAGAAGTGCAATTGCCAGGTCATATGGAAGCTCAATTATGAGTTACTAGGCACCCTCCATACATTTTTCATAGGGCTTAGACCAGGCATCATTACCACCAGCAGTAGATGAGAATTTCTTTTTTACCACATCCTCTCCAACCGAGATTGGTCACATAATTTTTGATGTGATGTGTGCCATCCTCCTGGTATAAGGTGGTACCATATTGTTGTCTTTATTTGGATTTCCCTAACTATTAGTGATGTTGAGCATGTTTTCATGTGTTTATTGGCCATCTTTTGATCATCCTTGGAGAATTGTCGATCAATTTCTTCACTCAATTTCTCTATTCATTTATTAGATATTTTTGGAGCTCACGTATCTGAGTGATTTGTATATCCTAGATACCAACTCTTTCTCTTATGTGTTGAGTGGAAAAAATTTTCCCATTCCGTTAACTGTCTTCTAGCTTTAACCAGGGTTTCTTTCAACATATAAAAACTTTATAATTTGATGTAGTCCCTTTTATTTGAGTTTGATGTTAAAATTCTTGCCATTGGCATTCTTTAATCAAAATGTTTTTGCTATATAGTTATTGAAGTGTTCTACCTTTTTTTCTCAATGAACTTTAGTGATTAGGGTAGGATTTCCAAGTCTTTAATCCATTTTGAGTTGACTTTCATGTAAGGTTTGAGGTATGAATCAATCTTCATTTTCTTACAGGTGTTTTCATTTCACTTGTTACAACAACATTTGTTGGAGAGACTGTCTTTGTTCCAATTCAAGTTCTTGGTTCTTTTGTCAAATATTAGTTACTATATATTTGGGGGTTTATCTCTGGATATTATGTTCTTACCCACTGTCTGAGGCTCTGTCTTTGTTTCAGTACCATGATATTTGGATCACTATGGTATAGTAAAGCTTCAGGTTAGGTAGAGCAATGCCACCTAGCTTTTTATTTTTCAGTATGTATTTGGGTAGTCTGGGTCTTTTGTATTTACATCTGAATTTAATGATTGTTCTAAAGTCTTAAAAATTTTTGCCTAGATTTGGATAAATATTGTATTGAATCTTTGTGGAAGTTTAGGTAAGATAGCCATTTTGACGATGTTGATTCTACCTACCCAAGTACATGGGATGTTCTTCCATTTCCTTAGGTCCTCTTCAATATCTTTCTGAAGTGTTTTCAAGTTTTCATGTTAAAGGTCCTTCACTTCTTTCGTCAGGTTAATTCCTAGGTACCTGATATTTTGGAGTACTGTTTTAAATGGAATTGATTCCTTAATATCTTTCTCCTCCATTTCACTATAGAGGAATGCTACTGTCTTGATTGTAGCATTCTGTATTGACTTTGTAGCCAGCCACTTTGCTGTATTGGTTAATTGTTTTGAGGAGTTTTACTGTGGACTCTTTAGGGTTTTTCATCTATATCATCTGCAAAAAGAGACAGTTTGAGTTACTCATTCCCTATTTAGAGTCATTTGATTCATTTCTCTTTTCTAATTGCTATTGCTAGGACTTCTAACACTATGTTACATAAGAATGGAGACAGTGGACAGCTTTTCCTAGTTACTCACCTTAAGTGCAAATGCTTTCAGTTTTCCCCATTAATGTTAATGTTGGCTGTGGGCTTTTCATAGATAGCTGTAATTCTCTGGAAGAAGGTTTCTCCAGCCCTATTTTGCTGAGTGTTTTCATCATGAATAGGTGTTGGATTTTGTTTAACGTCTTTTCTGTTTTTATTGATATAACCATGTGATTTTAATTTTCTTGTTGATATGGTGTATGATGTTCACAGATTTGCATATGTTGAACTATCTTTGCTTCCCCGGGATGAAACCCACTTGGTCATGGATTATAATTTTCGATGTATTGTTGGATTTGATTTCCTAAAATTTTGTAGAGGATTTTTGCTTCTATGTTCATTAGTGATATTAGTCTGTAGTTTTCTTTCTTGGCAGTGTCTTTGCCACCTTTGGAGATGAGTGTGATATTAGCCTTATAAAAAGAGTTAGCAAGGATTTTCATCTTTTCAATATCTTGGATGAGCTTGACATTCAATGGTAGGAATTTTCTGTGAATTTCTATAGAATCACCTGGACCTAAACTTGAATTCTTAGGGTGTTTCTTAATTACAGTTTCAATTTCTTTAGATGTAATTGGCCTATTTAGGCTTTCTATGTCCTTTTTCCAAGTCTTGGAAGATGTTATTTTTTCATAAATCTGTTGACTTCCCCTGGGTTCTATACCTGAGTACAGTTGTTCATAGTAAGTTCATGATATCTTGAATTTCTTGGGGTTGTGTTGCAATCTCTTCCCTTTCTTTTGTGATCCTAATTATTTGGGTATTTTTTCTTTTATTTATTTTTTTGGTGAGTTTTATCAGAAGTGTGCCTATTTTGATTATTCTTTCAAAAAACCAACCTCTCATCTCATTGATTCTTTGTATTGTTTTCTTAGTGTCTAAGTTGGTTATTTCTTCTTTGGTGTTTATTATTCTTGTCTTCTGGTTGCGTTTGGATTTCTTTGGTGTTGTTTTTTATATCCTTAAGATGTTACTTTAAACTGTTGATTTTGTCATTTTCCTATTTATTGACATAGGCCTATATTGCTATGTGTTTCTCCCGAATTACTGCTTTTGCTGTGTCCCACAGATTTTGCTTCTCCGGGATGAAACCCACTATGTCATGGATTATAATTTTTGATGTATTCTTGGTTTTTGTTTCCTAAAATTTTTTTGAGGATTTTTGCATCTATGTTCATTTGTGATATTAGTCTGTAGTTTTCTTTCTTGGCAGTGTCTTTGCCACCATTGGAGTGAGAGTGATATTAGCTTTTTAAAAAGAGTTAGCAAGGATTCCCATCTTTTCAATATCTTGAAGAGCCTGAGGTTATCGCCTCATTATCAAGGAATCTTCGTTTTTTTTGGGGGGTTACACCTGGCAGCACTCAGAGGTTACTCAATCAATACTCAGAAATCACTTCTGACAGGCTCTGGGGACCATATGGGATGCTGGGATTTGAACCAACTTCTGTGTGCAAGTCAAACGCCTTCCCTCCATACTATCTCTCTGGCTCCCTCAAAGAATCTTTTATTTCTTCTTTGATTTTCTCTTTGATCCAGCTGTTGTTAAGCAGTATATTTTTTAATATCCAGGTGTTGGATTTTCTCCACAGTTTCTTTTTGCATTAATCTTGATCCCTATTGCATAGTGATCTGATAGGGTGCTTCTAATAATCCTTATATTTGTACTTTGTCCAAGTTAGATTTATATTATAAGTCAAGGTTTACTCTAGAGAAGATTTCATGTACACTTGAGAAGAATGTGCATTCTGCTTCCTAGGGTTGGAAGGCCATATATAAATCCAGTAATCTTAGTTCTTCTATTTTCTCATTTAGGGCTCTTGTGTCTTTGCTAGTTTTCTGCCTAGTCCATCTGTCTAATGGTGTTAATGGTGTGTTGAAGTCTCCTACTGCTATCACATTCCTTCCACATGTTTCTCTAGGTTTGCAAGCAAAGGCTGATTTTATGTCCTCATCTAGAAAGTTAATATCTTTTGGAGTACTTTAGAATCTATTAGAATTTTGCTCTATTCCCCACAGCTGCTGGTGTCTTCCTTAGTTTACCAATTGTTCTTTTATATGGGTAGATTAGGGTAACTGGGTTTTCAGGCTTTTTCTTAATGGTCCGTTTTGGTTGTGTAGGAGGTGATTGGAGGAAGTTGTATTTTAGGGTTTATTTCTCAGGGTACATATATTTTTACAAGTATGGTAGAGGTAATAGAGTCTTGTTATTTAGGTTTGGCTGGGTATATATTTTCTAAGGGAGAAAAGAGTTGGGCCTGCTTTACCTAGGATTAATCTTAAGTGTTTAATCTTAAGTGTCAGTGAGATTTGTAGGCAGACATTTTATCACCAGGTTGTTTATGTACAGCTAAGCGGTGGTGGAGGCACAGTGATGGCATCATCCGAGTGTTGTTCTATGTCTCTCCTTGCTAGGTAGGATTTTTTTCTGTCTGTTCTCTGGTTCTGCACTCACTGTCTTTCCAGAACTGCAGAGGCCAAGGCACAGAGATGGCAAGCTCTTTATCCCTGCCTTCCTGGGGAAGTTTGGTTTCTGTCTGTTTTCTGGTTCCACACTTACCCTCTCCTCAGAGCTGCCTGGACCAAGGCACCCTTGAATTATAACTTTTATCTTTGTTTTGCTCTTATAAGAGAAGATAGGTTTATAAAATTGCGTGTCAAAAGATTCTCAACGTCATAAATGAATATTTTTGTTTCTCCTTAAATAATTTTATATTTTCATATTATTTAATGCTATTTTAATGCTCATGGGATATTCCTGGATCTGCCCTCAGAAATTGCTTCTGGTTCAGGGGACCATATGGGACACCGGAGGATCAAACCAAAGTCTGTCCTAAGGCACATGCCCTAACACAGCACCACTGCTCTGAATTTTTAATGGTATTTTTGATTGATTGTAAATCCACAAGTGTGTTTCCTCATTCTAATTGTGGCAGCAATAGTGGTCTCTAAAATTAGAAGCAACTCAAGTACTACAGAAAATGTAGATATGTTAAGAAAAAGCAATTCTACTGTATACCTGTAACGTAGAGGGATCAAAACATAGAGAAAGTAATGATTAAGACAAATGAATTTAGGAGATTAACACATAAGTGCATCTCTTCCCCACACTATTTTACCCAAACTTTCTTCTGAGCTGTAAATCCCACCTGCACCTGGATGATCACCTGGTATGGGACAGGCAATTTAAATAAAGAATAAAAGTGTCTCAAGGGCTGGATAGATAGTATGGAGGTAAGGCTTTTTCCTTGCATGCAGAAGGTCGGTGGTTCAAATCCTGGCATCCAATATGGTCCGCTAAACTGCCAGGAGCAATTTCTGAATTTCTGAGAATAGAGCCAGGAGTAACCCATGAGCGCTGCCAGGTGTGACCCAAAAACCAAAAAAAAAAAAAAAAAAAAAAAAAAAAAAAAAAAAAAAAAAAAAAAAAAAAAAAAAAAAAAAAAAAAAAAAAAAAAAAAAAAAAAAAAAAAAGAAGAAGAAGAATAAAAGAATAAAAGAGTCTGACTGGGGTAGGTGAGAGAAAAAGCTACATAAAACAGATAGAGAGGGGCAGCAAAAAAAAAAAGCATAGTAGAGAAGCAGCAGAAAGCTTGAGATAGAGATTCTTGGCAAACAGGTCCATGGAATACAAGCAAGCTGACTCCAATAAGACTTTACTGACTGCTTGTAAATTATTACTCTGTTACAACCCTTATCAAATTCTATTGGCCTAAGGGGGCACATCTAACATGTGGATCGCTTTATATTTTATATTTTTATTCTACATATGGGGCAACTTATCACATTTTACTTGAGAAGCCTATCAGCTTAACATATTTAAAATAATCTTTAACCAGTATAAATTTATATGTAAAAACAATTCAACAAAATTAGAGAATTAAAGGAATACCAAAATACCTGGCACACTTTTTGATACTGCCAAATAATTTCTCAATTCATCCATTTGACTTATTACTCACTCCTTTTAAATAACTACAAATAATCATAATGTCTTTGAAGATTAGAATCGTGCATCATGGGCCAGAGAGATGTATGGAGGTAGGGTGTTTGCCTTGCATGCAGCAGAATAGTGGTTTAAATGACAACATCCAATATGATCCTTCGAGCCTGCCAGGAGCCATTTCTGAACTTAGAGCCATGAGAAACCCCTGTGTTCTGCCGGGTGTGACCCAATAGCTAAAACCAAAAAAAATCAAAAAACCAAAAACCAAAAAACACAAACAAACACAAACAAAAAGAATAGAGCACCAGGGTCCTGAGAAGTAGATCAGTGATAGGGCATTTGCCTTAATTGTAGTGTGGTGGTTTGATTTCCTGAATCCATATGGTCCCCTGTGCATACAAGGAACAATTTCTGAGAGCAGAGCCAGGAGAAACCTCTGAGCACCACAGGTTATGACCCCCAAAAATAGTAGCATCAAAGTTGCAGTTATAGTAACTTATAACACCACAGTATAACCACTGGCTTTTCCATTTATAGAATTCCCTTTGAAATTGTGTAACTTACATTACCTTGTCATCACTAGTCCAAAAAAGAGTTTATGGGCAATAAAATACCAAGTTGTAAAATGATCAGCTCAAATCCTCAATAGTACCCATTTTACTTCATTTATCCCCCTATTTTTCTTTTTGATCATACCAAATGGTTCTCAGTATGTCTGGGATCTGCACACAGTGATCACTCATGGCTGGGCTGGGGGAAATCGATGCAGTTTAGGACTCAAATCAGACATGTGAAAGGCAAGTGCCTTCTCAAGCTACTATAAGGAGAATTTTATCTTCACAATTACACGGAGGGATTTTTTTTGTCTTTTTTTTTTTTTTTTTTTTTTTTGGTTTTTGGGTCACACCCAGCAGCGCTCAGAGGTTATTCCTGACTCTGTGCTCAGAAGTAGCTCCTGGCAGGTATGGGGGACCATATGGGATGCCTGTTTTCAAACCACTGTCTATACTGGTTCTACTGCATGCGAGACAAATGCCTACTACTGTGCTATCTCTCTGGCCAAAAGAGCGGTTGTATACAGGGGAAAAAAAGCAGGAATAAAGGTGAGGTGCTGAGTAATAGACACCAGATAGATAATAAAAGCACATCAAGGGTTGGTTGCCAGAAGCATATATTGTCTTATCTGCAACATAAACAAAGCAAGAAATAGAGGTATACTTTGTAGAAAATGTATGGACGATTATCCTGTAGTACTTAAGGAAATTTACTTTTTTCAATGATATCTTCATGTAAACATTTTAATTACAAACATGATTGTAGCTGGGTTTCACTCATAAAACTAAAACTGCCATTCACCAGTGTAACATTCCCCCACAATCCGCCTGTCTTCGAGACAGGTTTTCTACTTCCCTTACTCATTGACATTGTCATGATAGCTCTTATTGTAGTTATTTTTCTAACTGCACTCACCACTCTGTGGTGAGTTTCATATCATGAGCTGGTCCTTTTGGCTTTCATCTCTGTGAATAATTTCAATAATGTCTTTTGTTTTTCTTAGAAATTATAGATGAGTGAGAATATTCTGTGTCTATTTCTCTCCCTTTGACTTATTTCACTTAACATAATAGATTCCATGTACATACATGTATAGAAAATATCGTGAGTTTATCTCCTTTTATGGCTGCATAGTATTCCATTGTTTATATGTACCACAGTTTCTTAAGCCATTTTTCTGTTGAAGGGCATCTTGCTTGCTTCCAGATTCTGGTTATTGTAAAAATCGCTGCAATGAATATAGCAGCGAGGAAGGAATTTTTGTATCGCATTTTTGTGTTCTTAGGATATATCCCTAGGAGTGGTATAGCTGGATCACATGGGAGCTCAATTTTCAGTTTTTTAGGAATCTCCATATTGTTTTCCATAAGGGCTGGACTAGATGTCATTTCCAAAAGCAGTGAGCACCACCTGCTAGCACTTATTTTTCTTGTTCTTTGTGATGTGTGCCAGTCTCTGTGGCATGAAATGGTACCTCATAGTTGATATGATTTGCATCTCCCTGATGAAAACTACAGTTTAGTATTTATGATGAACACAGAAGCAAAGAATCTCAACAAAGTTCTGGCAAATAGTATCCAATGCCTCATCAAGAAGCTCATACATCATGACCAAGTAGGTTTCATTCCAGGAATGCAAGGATGGTTTAACATACATAAACATAATACCAATATCAACAAAAAGAACAATAAAAACCACATGATCATATCAATAGATTCAGAGAAAGCTTTTGATAAGGTCCAAAACCTATTCTTGATAAAAAAAAATCTCATCTTATCGGAATGGAAGAAACTTTTCTCTATATAGTCAAGACCATCCACCACAGCCAATGGCAGATATTATTCTCAATGGAGATAAACTAGAAATCTTTTATCTAAAATCTGTTACAAGTCTATGCTGCCATTTTTCACATCTCTTATTCAATAAAGTGCTGCAAATTATTGCCATAGCAATTAGACAAGAAAAAATATCAAGGGCATTCAGATAGGAAAAGAAGTTCAGCTCTCCCTGTTTGTTTAGAAAACTTTAAGTAACATTTAAATTTATCTTTAGTAGGTTATTGGGGAAAGGAAAATAAAAGGCAAATTTTAGATTTGGGACAAGTACAATGGTCTTTCAAAATCAGTGTCCTCCAAACTACAGTCTCATCTTGATTGAATATTGAAGGATAGTGAAGTTTTAGTTGCATCTTTTTGTCATTATAAACATATTTGCAGGCTATTCCCTCGTATTTTCAGTGCCTTATTAGTCTAATCATAGGATTATTTAGGTTTATGTATTATACCATGGTAACCCTTCAGAACACAGTAAAATCATAATATGCTAAAAAAAACTTAATAAAAGATAAGGTTTCTCAAAAAGTCAGAAAATAATGCCACTCATTTTTTAATAGACTGAAATATTTATAATTTTAGTATTATACTAAAATGTACTATACTGAAGGGCCAGAGAGATAGCATGGATGTAGAGTGTTTGCCTTGTATGCAGAAGGACAGTGGTTCAAATCCCAGCATCCCATATATTTCCCAATGCCTGGCAGGAGCGATTTCTGAGTGTAGAGCCAGGAGTGACCCCTGAGCGCTGCCAGAGAGATAGCATGGATGTAGAGTGTTTGCCTTGTATGCAGAAGGACAGTGGTTCAAATCCCAGCATCCCATATATTTCCCCATGCCTGGCAGGAGCGATTTCTGAGTGTAGAGCCAGGAGTGACCCCTGAGCGCTGCTGGGTGTGATCCAAAAAACAAACAAAAAGTACTATACTGAAATGTATGTGAAAACACACTGAGTGACTGCACATAAACTGTGTCATTTTCTAATCTTGTAGCAAACTGTGTCACCTATCTGAAAAATATTATTTTTATAATAAGTTTATGTCAGAAAAAGGTGTATGAATGGTAGCTAAAGGGAGAGAAATTGTGTTTGTGTACACCTCCTTTAAATACTACAGTTGCTCTTTAGAAACAGACAGAAGTTTTTTTCCACTGTCCTGTCTCCTGAACCTCTCGGGAGTGGGTCATAAAGGGCCCAGAAAAATCTCTCTCTCAGAGGCTCATTCACAGGCCGGAATGCCAAGAAACTGTTTCCAATCATGAAAACCATCTGTGCAGGATTCTGCAGAAAGGCAGGTCCCCTGTTTGTGACATCAGGCTAGGAAAATCTACCCCTGCCTAGTGGTTTCCAACTGTGAGAAACTGTGAGTGTTGCCTGTGCGTGTTTTTCCAATTTCCTGTCTCCTGAACCTCTTGGGAGTGGGCCCAAAAGGGCCCAGAAAAATCGCTCTCCTGGAGGCTCCATAAGAGCACAGCCACTCCACTTCATTGCCATGTGCTCTCTCTAATGAAAGAATGCCACTGCAATAATAAGAAGAGGAACTGTGCTGGATCTGAAACCCAGCATCTCTCTCCACCATCTCTCTCCAGACTGTCTTCTCTGCTTGCGAGCTCAGTCCTAAGATTTGATCCTGTGTGAGGCTTCATCCAAAAAGGGTTCCCCTTTCTTAGAGGCGAGTCAACCCACAGAAAGGATGGAGCCAGAGGAGTGTGGCCACACACATCGTTTAGTCAGTGAATACCACCACAACATGTAGAAAACCCACAAGTGTGACAATGGGAAACAACAAAGGCCAGCATCAGACATAAAGAATGAAGATGGCAACTATGATGACCTGAAAATGGCCAACCAACTAGTAAGTCTCTCAGATAAGGAGTTTAGACAATAAATATGGAAGATACTCAAAGAACTCAAAGAAACCATGGATCCAGTTGAACAGAACACTAATAAGTACCAAGAAAATATGAAGAGAAAAATCAGAAAAATCCAAGCTGAAATAACAGGTCAAGTAACAGGTCTGAAAAACTCAGTAAATGAATTGAATTACAAAATGGATAAGCTCTCCAAAAGGATAAGAGAAGCTAAGGCTAGAATTAGTGCTATGGAAGATGAGATAAATGACAATTCCATACAGAGGGAGATAATGAAAAAAACTTAAAGCAAGTGAACAGACAATGATAAAATTACTCAAAGATGTGAACAGATGAAAATAGAAGTCTATGATAAGCTTAACAGAAAAAAGTTAATAATATTGGAGTCAAAGAGATCCAGGAGAAAATTTCCAGGAAGAATCAAAGGTCACAGACATCATTAAAGAGAAACTTCCAGAGCTAAAGAAAATATGCGATCAAATTCTGCATGCCTGAAGAGTAACAATCAAAAGAGAGCCCAGAAAAAAATACCCAAAGTCACATCTCAGTCACAATGATGAATCTCACAGATAAAGACAAAATTCTGAAAGCAGCAAGATCAAAAATTGAAATTACATTCAAGGGAACATCCTTGAGATTTACAGCAGACCTGTCACCAGAAACACTCAAGGCCAGAAAACAGTGGTGGGACATAGTGACAAATCTCAATGAAATAAATGCTTCGCCTAAAATACTGCACCCAGAAAAACACACTTTCACGTTTGAAGGAAGAATACATGCTTTCACAGACAAGCAACAGCTCAGAAACTTTAGAGATTCAAAACCAATCTTAAGAGAAAAACTGAAAGACCTACTTTAAGACAAGACTGACCAAAAGACACACCAAATTTCGTTGTAAAGACTCCCAGGACAATTCTTTCTCTCAATGTCAATGGATAAGTGCACCAGTTAAGAGACACAGAGTGGCTAAATGGATCAAAAAACTCAATCCAACCTTCTGCTGCCTAAAAGAAAAGCACCTGAATAGTCAGAACAAATATAGACTCAAAATAAAAGGCTGGAGGAAAATTATGCAAGCAAAAAAAAAAA
>PVKC010005026.1:0-34212 GCA_004027635.1 Crocidura indochinensis | reverse complement strand
GAAGCTTCTGGAGTATTGATTGGCCTACCAGACCCCTGCCCTGGAAAGTTTCTTCTGGAGGAGGGTCTCTGCTTCCTGTTCCGGTGTGACTCCCAGTGAGGTGGGGTGACAGCCAAGGAATGTCTTCTGCAGGCCCACAACTGAAAAGGGCTCAATGCTTCCCTGACAAAGGGCGTCATCTCCGTGTTGAGTTTCTTCATCATCAGATTTTCCAGAGGAACGCCATTCTGCAACTCATACAGAATAGATTCCGATTCCTGAACTAAGTGAGCATTGGCCTCCAACACCATACACTTCTCACTGTCCTTAGGAGAGAGACTTGGCTGTGAGGCTGCTGAGGCCTTCAGACCCCTCTTAAGAAACACCTCAGGTGGTCGTGTTGCCTGGAACTGGACTGAATCACCAGCATTTTTCCGAGGCCTGAGACAGGGACACAGGGCTGTTCTTTGAGACCACACATTGCCATATTTGTCTTTCTCCATAGTCATTGGATGTGTTAGCTCTTGAGGAGCTATGATGTCTCTCTCCTCCCCGTTGCTTCCATCAGGATCCAACTCAACCACTGGGGGCCACCCCAGGACTTGACTTTGCTGGGGCCTTCGGTTTCTGAAAGAGAACTGCTTCTCTTCCTGTTCTCTGTCAGGAGCAAGACCAACATCTTGGACATGCCGGTTGATGTTTTTACAAGTCACAACCGTGTTCAATTTAAGAGTATATTTGGAGAGTGTCTTTGGCTTTGGGAACCTTCTTTTGACAGGAATCTGCTGGAAAAAGCGGACATGTTTATATCGTAAATCAAGGTCTTTTGGATGAAGAGACTTTTGATCAAGAAGCAATATAGTTCTGTTTGGGTGCTTGGGGCCTTGATGGCCAGGAGAGAGGCGTTTAGACATGGGTTTCTTTTGCTGGTTGTGGGCAGCAATGTAAGAGGCCCTGGCAGGTCTGGGAAAGGTTTTCATTTGAATTTCCAGAGTTTTCTTCCCCAAATGTATGAGCAGCTTGTCTCTTAGTTCGATTGGGCACCTACGGAGGATAGGGGGCCAAGATCTCTGGATATCAGAGGCCACCATGAAACACGCTCTGCTTTCTAGCTTTCTTGTACAAGACCACTTAAGAACCTTATTGTCTGTGTCTGCAAAATGGATGTTTAGACTTTTCAAAGGATTGGCAAGAGCTGCCCCTCTTGGACTTTTGTGCCTTAGGCTGATCTCGATGGTCTCCGTATCCTCATCAGGCACACAGCTCACCTTTCTGGGTGCTGGGGAGTCCATCCTTGGCACATCCTCAGAAGCTACTTTTTCTTTTGAACTCAAGGAGCAGCTTTGGGATGACTGTTTGACTTTCTGTGGGCTCCCATTTGAATGGATCTCCTGTGTGTTCAACACCAAGTGTCTTTGGGGGTTCATTTCTCCTTGGGGTATGGAACATTCTGAGATAGCTTTGGCCTTTTCTCTGGGTTCTGGTTGGGGTGCTGGGTCTGGAGCTTCTGTTGAAGGGGATGACTTCCAAGCACCCTGTGGACAGGTGCTTCTTGACTCTAGTTGAGGAAGAAATTTTTCTTGGATAATATTTGTTATCTGGGACTCAAGGTAATTTCGAATGGACTCCACAATAGGAAGCAAGTTTTCTTCTGGATTTCTCCAATCTGCTAGCTTCCTTTCTTTCCCTTCAGCCTGGAGGGGTGGGAGGGTCATAGTTTCTACCAAGCTTTGGGGCTTCTGGGGTTGTTCTGGGTTTGTGTCCTGTGTCAGGACTGGTTGAATCTCACCCTGGTTTTCTGCTGCTCCTGTGGGAGAAACAGGCCAATCTTTTGCTGGCATTTCCATAGCTTCCTTTGGCTTTTCAGGTGTAAATGGAATGGCGTTGGCTACGTTTTCTTCTTGTTGTTGCACCATGGGGTCTGTGGGAAGCACTGAGATATCATGACCTGAAATAGCCCCTTCTTCCATGTGTGGTGTTAGTGAGACCTTGTTTTCCCTGCTGTTGCTGTCTGCTTCTGAGGCAGCCCCAGGATTATTTTGTGTATCTTGTGTGTGCATCTCCAGGGTCTGAGTATCTCGGGGAAGGCTATTAGTAAGGCGGATCTTCCACACAGTGCGGTTGGTGCAGACTGACTTCTGGGGTTCCAGAGTACAGCTGGTCCTCTCTTTTTCTTGGTCTCTCTTGGCTCCCTTTGTTTCTTCAGCCTGCAGGGCAGGTTCTCTGGAGAGATAAAGGTTTCCATGGTAGATTTCTGTGCCATTCTCATCCCACAGAGAAATCTCCTTTGGCTGAATAGACTCAAACTCTAACTTCTTGACATGGCCAAGAAGCTGTAAAATTGGGTGGTTTGGGATTTTCATTGTGAAACATTGGGGGGTTGAGTTCCATTTCACATGCTCTCTTGTGAATCTGCCTTCCAAGTCTTCACATTTGGGAGAAAGAGGAAGAGCAGGATCTGGAGAACCCGGAACACGCTTTGTGAACTTCTTTTGTGACTGAATGTTCTGTTCTGCACCAAGCACCTTTGCTTCCTTTTTATGTTTATATGGGCTGAGGCCACTTGGGGCCTTCTGGGTCAATGGCTTCCTGGTCTTGCTTCTGTCCTGTTTCCAGGTCACTTTGTTATTCCCTTCATTTCTCCTCTCCAGATTTGCAGGACCAAGTGAAAGACACCGGCATGGACAAATTGAAGACCGGAGAGATTCCAGGATGAATTGCCTTTGTTCTGGACCAAGCAACGCTGGTTGGCCTTTAGTTCTGTGGGCAGCAGATTCTATAATGTCACTGTGCATGCCACATAATTCTTGACGTCTCGGATACCCAACAGTTTGCATGTCTACGGCCATCGTCGAAAATGTCATCTGCTTCCCACATTGAAGTGGAAAGTTCAGGTAAAGGCTAGAAACTCGTGCAGTCTTGACTTCCCTTTTCTGGAGCAACCCCATTTGCTTCAGAATCATTTGGGGGTTCATATGAGGAGTGGCACTTGACCCTGTGATACTCATTTTGCCAAGTGATCCCTCTGTGCATGGTTGTACAATTTTGCTCATTCGGGAATGACTCTGTCCATCTTTCTTTGTCGTTGGCCCTTGATATGATTTTGCCTGACCAGGAGAGGCTTTGAATGGAGGGTCTTGGGGCTCACTTTCTAAAACAGAAAATCCCTTGGAATTTGCAGGGGAACTACAGGTGATACATAACTCCAAGGGCATTTTTATCAGTGATGCAAAGAGATCCTTTCGGTTTATTTTTTGATCAAAGGTGCCCTTTATTTCCAGATCTTTCTTCCAATTATCCACTGTCCTCAGCGTCTGTGTGGGGTGGGAAAGAAGGGCAGCAGATGGAGGTGTTCTGTGTGCCTCTGACGGATCCTTCAGCTGTGCATTGATTCTAGAATGTTCCACTCCTTCCCCATTGCTGATAGTACCCCATCCTGTAAAATAACTCTTCTTGGACTGTGGACTTAAAATTAACAGGTTCAATTCCTCTTCAGATCTCACGGGTGGGAGGTTCTTTTCCTGTATACTCATCTGGAAGTGGGAAGCCTGCTTGCCTGCCGCCTCTTGTCTTTTTGCAGGGTGTTTTGCTTTTTTAACCACGATGGCACCTTCGCTCTCAAGGGACTTTCCAATAGCCCTTTCCTGGATATCTGATGATTGCTGATGATTACACCTTGGGGAAAAGACCCTTTTCTTTTCTGGGACATCTTTGTCTATTTTGTTCCCAAGATTCTTAACAAAGGTGGGCACTGTTGGAATGGAGATAAAGTTCCTTGTGAGAACCCTACATAGTTCCTCTCGGTCCCCATGTACCTTTTTCTTTTGCTCAATGAGATTCAAGACAAATTCTTTTGAATCGAAGATCTGTGAAATTGGAGAACCCCTGGACAATTCGGGTTGCATCTTGACCCTCAAATCCACTGCCAGTACTTCATGCTGCTTTTCTCTTTGGGACTCGAACTGTTCATTTTTATTTCCACCATCACCCTTTGCTTCTTGTGTTTTCTCTGTTAATGCCAAAAGCACAATGGGCTGTGTAGAGGGTCTTTGAATGTCAAGCATTTCCACATCCACTTGTGTGCCTTTGTCCAAATTAAGATTCAATGGAGAAGGGCCGGAAACACAATTTTTTCTTAATGCCTTACTGCAAGATTGACTTTGATCCTCACGTCTCCTTTGCTCTCTCCCTCCAATGTTAAGGTGCATCTCTGTTCTGTGGTATACATAGGGATGCTGGGAATTCCTTAATTTACAGGCTACCTGGGTTCTCATCATCCTGCTCTTCCCATCTGTTGTGTTTTCTCGACTGTTACTTTGCTCCTGAGACTTCTGTTCCTTCCCAATTGAAACCCCTTCTAAATTACTGGGACTAATTAGTTCTGTAGGTGGTTTTTCCTCCACACTGGATATCTTTTGCATGACGGTTTTTTTATGCACTAGTATGTCATCTTCTTGTCTTTTGTTATCCAAGTGAAGAGGAGAGAGAGAAAATGCTGAAAGGTAAGATTGGGTCAGAGACTCCTTTGGTTCACCTTGACCTTCTTTTACCTTTTCTTCTTGATGTTTGGAGGATAGGACGAGGCCTGGTTCCACTCCATTCCCTGCATTTCCCTGTGCCACACTTTGCAATCTTGTCAATGGATAGATTAAAACATCAAAACTCACTGGTACCAAATGGATTGCTTCCTTGGACTCTAATGATTCTTTGAGTTTTACTGTGGCTATAGAGAATCTCGTCACTATTTCTACGCTTTCTCCCTTGTGTCCAATATCTACCCTCTGAGAGATTGGTGGTGATTGAGAAACGTCAAGGTTAGTCAGCCTATCATCACTCAGGTCCTGTTGACCTTCTGAAATCCTTTGTTCTTGTGTTTCAGTTTCCTGAATGCTTCTTTGGCTGCTTCTAAGTGATGAAAGTGATTCCTTGTTTTTCAGACACATTTCATTGGAATCCGCCATGGTATTCAGGGGCATGTCTTTCTCTCTTGCCACCGTATCCTTCTGTAACGTAGGTTCTTTGGATTCATTTATAGAGAGGTGAGGCTCCTGATTGTCTATTGCTCGATGTGCTATTTTAGTTGCACCTGCAAATGCCTCAGTTCCCAGATGAGATGGGTGAAGCAATTTTGTTCTGGCTGTATACCTTCCTTCCTCTGAACTTCCCAGTTTAACTGATGGTAGAGTAATTAACATCATACCCATGTTCTTCGGACTCATAACTAGTTTGTATTTACTTTCCCCAACCATTTTCTTGGACTCTTTAATTTTCCACTGAAATTTCTTGGAATTGCACATCCATGCCTGTGGTGACTTTCCCCCCCTCAAATTCATACATTTGTGGGGCATTTTCTTATCCTCCATTTTGAGTCTCTCTTTCAACCTATAATCAACCAATGACTTAAGTGGATTCTGACCGGTCAATGGTGGGGAGGAGGGTTTTGTTCCAGGTAGTAGCTCTTCTTCTCTCTTCTTCCTTGAATCCCCCTTCAGAGAAGAATGATCAGGTAATAGAGAAAAAAATTCACTCTGAACCTCGTCCAGATTACCTTGGCCTTTTTGCCTTTCTCTCCTTTGCCACACAGCATTCAGAGGTGATATCTTTGGAGGGGAGACATGCCTGAGTGATTGCGTCTTTGCCCTCAATGTCAGTACTGAGGTCAATAGTCTACCCTTCTCACCTCCTGTTTTCACTCCATCCTTGGCCTTTTCACATGACACACACTGACCTGCCTTGACTGTTGAAAAACACATGTCTGTGCCCACATGAGAATCTGAATTTTTTATTTTCCCTGAACCTGGGAATTTGCAGAGTTGCACTGCAGAAGTAAATCCCGTGTTTGCAAATATGTCTTTGCCTCTCTCAATTCTCATCTTCCATCTCTGATGAGAGGCACATGGCTGTGTCAGAATCACAGTCTGCTCATGAGTGGCTCTGTGCTGGTCTGGTTGGGCCTTCTCCTCAGTGCCTATCTCCAATCTATTTTTTATACTCAGAGGGTCCCACTCAACAATGTCACATTTAGGAAGGGGTGATGCTATCTCTGTCTCGAGATATGTACCTTTGGATGGGCCATTACTGCCTTGTTTCTGAGTCTTTCCTCCCTCTGCTGGATGTTGTTCTCTTTCCTTTGCTCTTTTCCCAGAAAACAATGGCTCCCTGATCTCAAAAGGCGGCACCACGATTCCTGATTCTGATGCACTTTCTTTTTTCAGGGTGAACTGAAGATGAGTGGAAGAAGTGAGAACAGAATAGATTTTATTTGGGAACACACCTCTTTTCTTGCTGCATATTTGCTCTTTGATGTTCACTTGCAAAGACTTTGTGAGGAGAAGAGAGAAAAGGGGTGATTTCTTTGTGCGGTGCTTGAGAGTCATCTGGTCTTTATTCAAAATACATTCTCTATTCACTCCTTCCTGGGATTTTACTCTGTATGAACAGCTTGGGATCTCATTCAAAGGGGACACCGTGTATATTAGATGGTCTTCATTCATGGCTCTCCTGTGCCATGAAGATAGGAGATAGCCCATTGATCTTCTGTTCTTATTTACATCTTTGATTGTTTCTAGCTGAGGTAGAAAAGTTTTAGTTAGATCCTTCTCTGGTTTAATTTTTCTTTTTTGGACACATCCCAAATTCTCCTTTATTTTTGTCTGTTCTTTAATTTGAGTACCACAACCCCAAGAAGTACCCACTACCTGTGGAAAAGTGTTTGCCTTGGAAATTAAAATGTTGGAGCACATTAGATATCTCATAATAGTTGTGTCTCTTTCTCTGTATTCTCCATTCTGTGGCTTGTTCTTTTGTACTCTTTTGGCATCCATTGAGACATCATCTTCATTTGACATTGCATGTAATATCTTCCCTGCATCAAATGATGTCTGTAGTGGGTGTGATAAAATACCATATCTTATTATTCCTTGCATATCTTCTCCTTTTCTTATAGCCAGTTCATGATCAACTGCAAGAGAATCAGAACTCAAATGCGTGCTCATAGTTAGATCCTGTTCTCCTTTACTCTTTTCATTCTTTCTTGTACACTTTTCACTTCCTGAGTTTCCTCTTGCCTGCTCTTGAAGCTTCAGTGGTTTGAGCGGGAAAATCACTTCACTGTCTTCATCCTTTGTAGGTAGCATGTTTTCCCTGGCTCCTATATGTACATTTTCTTTTTCCTGTTTTGTAAACAGTTCTGCTTTTTGGATATCATCAGCAATAGTAGCCTGGGTGGATTTGTTACTTGTTTTCTTCACTGCAGCTGATGCTTTCCTCTGTGGTAATTTTGGAAGAGGGTATCTTGTTATATCAGTGGGGAAGTCTGATTTTCTTGTTTGGGTGCATGAGTTCACACGAGACGGGACAGATACAGAAGTGAGATTGGTCAGAACCACACTTGCTTTGCTTTTTCTTTTTTCTACCCTTTTCTCTCTTTCTTGGAAGGCCAACTGGCTTTTCTGTGAACCTGCTGGTGTCTTTTTCTTCCAAAGTCTGTATTTTTCTGTCTTTTCCTTCTCATACTCCCAAATTACATCATGTGCATTGGTGTTTTGGGCACAACTTGACCTATCACCACTGGTAGATCTTATATAGGATATATTTTTGGTCTTTAATGAATCCTGGAGTTTTGGACACACAAAAGAAGATATCGCATTTATAATGACTTCTTTTGTTCTTCCATCCACTTCAGAGGAATGTGGAAAAGATGTGGAAGTACATGGTTTTGTCTTAACCTCAGTTTTCTTTATTTCTTTCTGCATCTCTTTCTCTTTGATCAACTCTACTCCCTGTAGAATAGGAGACACTATATCATTTTTCGTTATTCTATCAAGATGACTCATTTCTTCCAAAGCCCTTTCCACTGTGCCTTCATCTTTCAGGGACACATCTTCTTCCTTTTTCATACAGCTTTCAAGGTTGTTAGCTGGCTCTTCACATATTCTCACTGAAGCTGATGCATCCTGGGATATTACCCTTGGAAGGAAGGATCTCGTTATTTCTTGCATGTATAATTCTTTTATTCCAGGAACCCACTCTAAGTTGGATGAAGAAACGTAAGCATGGGGTTTTTGCCAAGTATTTAGGATCTGTTTATCTTTCTGCATTAGTTTCTTTTGTTCTCTGTGGTTCCACTGGGGTTCATCTTCAAAAAACAAGTGTCTAAAAGGTGTTCTCTTTCCTTTAAAAGTGACACACCTGAGGTCCATTATAGCTTTTGTTTTTGTTATATTTCCCCCATTTTCATTTTTTATCTGTGAGAAGTCAGGTGTTGATTGTATGACATTTCCTAAACCATCTCTATTGATGGTCTCTTCAGATGATGTTTGCTTGGCATTACTGAGTGCCTGGGAGGGGGTTGGTGGAAAGCAAATGCTTGATATTCCTGACTTACTTTTTCCTTTTGGTGTACTTGAATTTAAACGGATATCTGTCAGAAGTGAGAAAGAAGGACACAAGTTTGTTGGCTTAACACCTGGTGGATCTTCCTCTCTCTTCCTCATGTCCTCTTGTTTTATAGTGTTCAATTGCCTGGACAATTGATTAGACTTGAGGTGGGGAGAAGAATGGATAATATCAGACACATTTGCCACAAAAATCTCAGATTTAACCTCATCTTGATGCTTCATATCTACTATCTCCTCTATTATATTCAACTGTAGGTCTTCCCTGTGGCTATGGGTTCCATGGTCAATGGAATAGAGTAGATGTAAAAATTCTGCCACCTTTAATTTCAAAATTCTCCTTCTGCGACATATTATGCCTTGATTACGTCTTTGTCTTCTATTATTCTTCTGTTTTTTGCTTTCTGTCAAAATAGGCTTATAGATAGAAATAGAGAATGAGAATATTTTGGGCAGACATATTTCTTCTTGCGCCTTACATGATTGCATTATCTTTCTCATTCTTTGCTTCAGGGTGCTACCAATTGATAAATTAACAACCTGGGCACCATACAATGATTTTTTCTCTTTTGGAAGTAAAACCTCCTTATAGTTTGAGGTTTTGATGTCTAATCTTAAGGGTAGCCCTGTGTTTTGTTTTGTCATCTGCCTTGGAAGAGTCTGCTGTTTAGTCTGTTTCAGTCCACACCTATTTAACATCTTTAATTGGTTTTTAGAAAACAAGTCTAATCCACTTTTCCTTCTCTGTGCACCGATTACCTTTGATAATCTCTCCTTTATTGTAGGTATGATATATTGCAGAATATATGAATCATTCTGGGAGCAGGACACATTTTGTTCCAGAAAGTTCTTGTGGGAAATACACAGGGGCTTATTACTTTCCATAGGTCTCAGTGGAGCATATGTTCCTGTTCTTGCTTTTTTAGCCAGTGGAGTTGAATGTGAACCATGTATCATATTTGTGACATAGGATTTTACTTGCTGCCTCGGGATACAGAGTTGATGTTGACCTACTTTGGAGTAAAATGCTGCCTTTTGAAGAGCCTCCTCAGTACCATTTCCTGACTGGCCTCCTGTTATAAGCAAACTAGTTCCTTCTGAACATAAAGGATGTTCCACAGGAATATCTGCTTTGCTTGATGATTTGTCTTTCATTGGACTCCAAACATTTAAACATAGACCTGGCCTTGTGACCTCTTTTTGATCTCTTTCCTGTAACAAACAATTGTCCTCTGTACTGTCACCAAAATGTGTATCCATTAATGATTTCTCTGACTTTGGCATAATATTAATTTCTGAGTTTGCAGGTTTATCTGTTTTCTTCCGCCCTCGAATTTCAAGTGGATGCATCTCAGAGAAAGGAGTAGCCTCTAGACTGAGCTCTTCTTCAATGCCCATGCTAACTTCTTGATCTACTATATCCACTTCCATGTGTTGAGGAGTGATGTCGTTGGGATGTGCTATATAGATAAAAGATGCTTCTGATTCGAAAGGACCTAACTCTCTTCTTTCATCTGCCCCCAGCTCAAATTGTTGGGTATCACACTCTAGAGCTGTTCTAAACAAAATCTGTTCTTCATACCTTTCCCCCCCTACTTTGACTTTTACCCTTCCAGAAAATTCTTTACAGACATCCCAGGTACCAGATGAGTGGTTCAGATCTGTATTCAGTGAAACAGGCAGAGGCATTTGTGTTGATTTTAGATCTGCACTAAATGCAGTTCTAGCTCTTTCTATGTCTCCTTTCTGTGTGGTGCTTCTAGCAGTAGGGCCCATCAAACTAAATGATGGTGGACTCAATAGTCTTTCCACTGGCAACTTCATTTGTGCCGACTGTACAACTGCCTCTTTGTGCAACTTGTTTTGAATGATTGTATCAGCAATATTCAATGTTGAGCAAGTGGAATTTACAATTGGTTCGACAACATCTTGAGAAAACTCTGGCATTCTCATACTAGTTCCTAAATGGATCCCACGATGTTTCCTTCTTTTGGAGGCAAATTTCCCATTAATTTTAAAGATATGTGAAAGTGATAGCTCCATTTTCTTCATTGCTAAACAAATAGAGTCTAATATGACTTGATTTTCTGATATTTGACCTGTGTTTACCTGACTTTTAGAGTCCAATAAAACTGGCATGCAGCAATCTAAAGGATCCAGGACAGTCACATCTAAAGTTCCTTCTAGTGCTGCCTTTTCTCCTGGGAGATGACCTTCTGAATTCTTGTGATAGGTTCTCTTCCATTGGGCACCCTTAGTCCTTGTATCCAATAGGAGTTTGTCACACACTGATCTCAATGGTGGAAGCTCTGCTCCCACAGCATCACAGAGCGAAGCCTTTGGGGCACATTCATTCTCTTGCTGCTTTATTTTGTGATGTCTTTCTGAAAGATACCTTGTGAAATTAGGCAACTGTGAAACTGGTAGTTTCTTTTCTGCCCCCAAAATGATATGCTTGGGAACCATTAGATTTTTCTTGCCTCTAAACTTTAATGAGTAGCCTTGACCCCTGGGTTTGGACGACTGAAGGCTGGAGAAATCCAAAGATTTCAAGACTGTTCTTAGGTTTTGATTCCATGTCTCATTCTCAGAAATAGGATCTCCATCCCCAGGAGTCTCAGATGCTGAATGGGTCTCTGACTTCTGCTCTTCTAGAAATGGAGTTTTTAACCTTATCACACCTTTTCTTCCCTTTTGAGAGGGAGGACACTTTTCTGTTCTTTCCATTTGAGAATGATCCTCCAGATGTCTAAAAATGGATTTCAAAATAGATTCCCTAATGCTCTTTTCTTGTCTTGCCTTTTCTACCAGACAAGATAAAATCGAAGTCATTTTCCTTTCTGAACTACTCTGTTCAGATTCTGACTCACAAGGACCAGGTGTTTTTATATGAACGACCTTGGACTTGGGATATTGACCATCATGTGGAATTAATTCTGATAATAATTTGGGAGCATTTTTTTCTTCTTTTACATTAATTTCCATTGTGTTGCTGTATCTCTTTTGTGGGTCTGTTGAATTGGCCTTTGAAGCTTCTCTGTCACTCAGTTTATCTAGTTCTTGATAGGCAGAGTCACATGCTTCTACTTTTATCTTATCCAGCTCTGCTTTTGATATTTTGTGCATTTCAGTATCTGACTTGTTATCAATTGAAGTTAGTGGGAGAAATGAAAATACACGTGTTTTCCTTGGTTTTCCTTGCATGCCTTTTATTATAGTTGCCAAATTGTTTTCCTGTTTCATTCTCCTATACAAATGACTAGACTCAGTGATATCAAGTATCTGTGAAATAAGAGGATTCTTTGCCTTCCTGATTTTATTTTGGAGACCCATAGGATCTTTCCTTTCTAGAAATTTTAATGCCTTTATCTGCCTTTTAAACTTAGGTAATTTAGACATCATCAATATGGCTAGTTCATCTCTTTGCAACTCTTTATATCTCTTGGAAAAATGACCAGCCATGCTATTCCTAGAATTTCTATTACACAGATATGCACACACAGAGCTTCCTGATATGGTATATGGAATGTCTTGGTTATCACCCATTTTCTTCCCAGAGCTTTCATTATATGCATCTGTACACACGAAGTATCCTGATGCAGTATATAGGGTGGTTTTCTTATCTGTTTGAAACATATTTTGAGTTTTCATATTTTTGTTGTCACCCATTTTCTTCCCAGAGCTTTCATTATATGCATCTGTACTCACGAAGTTTCCTGATGCAGTATATAGGGTGGCTTTCTTATCTGTTTGAAACATATTTTGAGTTTTCATATTTTTGTTGACATCTTCAAGTTGCAAGGAAACTTCACTGTGACTATCTAGTTTTCTTGTAAGACTCTCATCAGAAACAGCACTAAAATCTTTTTTGACAATGAAAAAATCATCCAGGCCCCCTTTTCTGGCTGTTAGACGTGAATTTTTTTCGCCCATGCTAAAGAATGTGTCTTTGAAATCCTGGCCAGATTTCACTGAATAATACATCTTTACTTCAGTAACATTTGTATCAAGGGGTTGATCTTTCTGGAGAGCTATCTCTCCAGGTTGTTGCTTAACCTCCTTCCTGTTCTCAGGTATACTGGTCTTTTCTTCCCTGAAATCATTCTCGAGGCTTCCCACCCCATCACGAGTTTGATCTTTTGGAAACAAGAATGAATTGGGTCTTGCATTCCACACTGTCTCTGCTTTCATCTGATTGTCAGGGGAAAAGGGTATGTCAGAAAGCAGGATATTTAGGAATGTATCTGCCATGAGTTTACCTTGATTCAGTATGGCTTTGAAGTTGCATTTGAATTGCATTATGTGGCTTGGTGCCCCTCGTTTTGTAATATTCAATGTCTGGGCATTGGAAGACTTCTTTGTCTTCAGAAGTGTATATTTTGGATTCACTTTATTTCTCTTGAGAATAAGTTTTAAGTTGCATCCTTTTCTTTTCAGTTCAGGCATAGAAAATATGGATAAAACTGAAGATTCTAGAATCTCATCTGGTCTTTTGTGCAGTAACTGCCCATTCTTTTTCTCAGCAGTAGGATCTTCAAGGACCCCAATGTGTTTGACATGAGTGGAAAAGTCAGAACTCTGTGATGCCAGAATCTTTGGAAGTAAGTGTTTTAGATGATCATTCCCTGGGACATCTGTGGACTCTTGTATGCTTGCTTGTCGATCTTGTTTAAATTCTGTCTTTTCCATAATATCATCATTGTCTTCCCTTACAAGACTCTTGTTTCTTTGGAATTTATCTTTACCTGCTCCATTAAAAACTTCATCCACTGGTGATTTCTTAGACTTTAGCACGGGAAGATTGGAACTCCCTGAATATATCATGACACCTGGTGACAGATGTCTTGTCTTGGATTCTTCCAGCTTCACACATTCTATAAGCTGTACTTGTGAGACAGCTTGTTCTGTATTAAATAGAATTTTCCCATTTCCTTGGTTTTCTGACCTACCAAGGTCAGATTCCTTCCTCTGACCTGACTGGAAAGTAAAATGTTGAATTGTGTTTAATATGTTCTTTTCACTGACTTCTTCCTGTTCCTCTTGGAAACTGGTAAAACACGAAGTCATATCCCCACCCGGTGGCGATACAGTTTCCTTGATGTGTTTAGAACTGAGTCTTTTTTCTCCTTTGTCTATTTTGCTATTGATCCAAATGTCAGACATAACAGTACCAAAAAAGTCTGTGGTATCTGCCGTGTTTAGAACTTGAGCTACTTCTTTCATTTGGGGTTCAGAGTTACTTCTCGGTTTCTCCCTCTGTTTTGTGCAATACCCACCCTGAATATGTAGCACCTCTGAAATGAATGGTTTCTTCACTTTTGTAATTCCACATTTGAAATTTGCTACCATGCTTATGTCTGAAGGTCGTTTGAAGCTGCTCTTCCTTTTGGTTGCAGATAAAGCAGGGCTGGATAAATCAAAAGACATTGTCTTTTCCTTTTCAATACTGCCAGCTTGCTCTTTCAGATGGTTTGCATCAGGTGAAATATCATGTTCTTTTGCAGAAAATATGATTTCATTTGTCTTTGCTTCCAAGAACTTTGGAGGTAAAATCATAGCATGGCTCTTGTTAGTTTCAAGTGGAAATTGATACCATCTGGGGCATGAAGCAGAACACAAAGTAGTTTCTGCAAGATGAGTTTGTAGCTGTACCGGAATATTTGTCCCTTGTGGTTGTTTCACTTCCTTGTGTGGTTTAATGAGGTTGTAGTCCTTCTGATACACATCAGATAAGAAACCTTGGCTATTCACTAGAGTTAATGATGCGTTTTCTTTGACCTCTTTGCCATCCACCATATTGTTAGAAAAATTGCTCTGATCAATAGAATCTGGACAAAACACTCTCTTTCCATTGGGTGATAGATGCTTGTGATCATGACTTGCTATATTTTGCATGTTTATCTCCAAATTTAACTCACTGCTCATTTTGATGGGGCACAAAAGAGGAACCTTGGAGTGGATGAAATATAAAAAGAAATTAACTATATTTTTCCTTTGTTTAAAATGTCTTGATTTCCTTTTAAAATGGCCTCGTTGGTTCTGGATCTTCCTGGCCTCAAGCCTATGTAGGATAGATGGCCTCAGACATCCAGGCCGCAGGAACAGTTGCTTCCTTGCTGATTTTGATGTATTTTTCTGTTTATTATATATCAAATAATCAGGTTTAGTAGAGCCAGAAGACAGTCGAAATGGCCCTTGCAAAGCATTGGATGACTCTGTATTTCTCACCAAAATGTCAGACTTAAGGTCCCTTTTAGGTTGTGCAGGAGCTGCTGACCCATCCTCAGCTGCTGTGTTCAAAATGGTATTCAGTGAAGCATCATTTCCTTGCATGAGAAGTGAGACTTTCCTCTCCTCGGGGACCAGGAGATGGTTCTCTGTCTTGGCTGCATGGATTTCATCAGGGACTCTAGGAGCTCTCTGGAGGATGATCTTCTGGTCTGTCCGTAGCACAGCTGGCCCCTTACCAGGCAGCTCCCACACCAAAGGGCCTGGTCTTGACTCTGGTGTGCTAAGGTGTCTCTCTGATTGGCCTTCCATGCTGAGCTGAAGAAGCTGTGAAGCTGTGTCTGGAGCAGGCAGTTTCCCTTCTTCCTGTCCATCCTGTACTTTTTCTCTATCACCCTCAAGGAAAACATTGACATATTGTGGCCTCTCTTTCTCTGTTTGCTTCTCTGGCCTTGAGAGAATGTGATAGAATCTGTCTGTGTCTCTTGGCAACTGTCTAGGCTGAGGAGAGAAAAGTACACTTAGAAAATCATATGACGATCCATTTGCCTCATAGATCTTGTCAGACTTGGTTTTACAGTTGAGTGCTGAATTCCTCCTCGATAGAATGCTACACTTCTGTAGGTGTGTGGATGTCACTGTTTTCAGACCCACAGGGTTGGCCCCCTTGGGACAGTCAGGAAGCAAGAATCTTACTCTCTTTGTCTTGGTTTTTAAATAAGATCTAGCAAGCTCGCAGTGATCCAAAGTTTCTGAAAAAGAATGTGTTTCTTGTTCTGATAAATCTGCCTTTGTTGATAAAAAACAGCCACTCATTTCCCGAGTGTCACTGCCAGAATAGGTAACTTCACCTTTTCCCATTTCATTTAATGGCTCTTTAGGCAGTAGGTGTTGTCTGGATGTCCAAGGGGCCAGTCTCACTCCCACAGAGTCTCCAAAGAGGCTCCTTTTCGTATTTTCCACCTCAGCTACATCTGTGTGGTTGGGATGGGGAGGCCCCTTTATGATTTCTGAAGATGGACGTCGTAGCTGATGTTTTTGTTCTATCCTGTGTTTTTCTATCCTATGTGTCTTTGGACATGAATTCACTCTGCGGTTCAAACTCTTTGGGAGAACTTCTTTGGGGGCTGCATCTTGGTCCCCTCTCACTTCATTTTGACTGGGACCTTTTATGAGACATGGACTAGTTCCCCAAATTATTTGTGGACAAGGCATTTGTATTTGGACCTCTGGCTTTTCATTTGGCTTTCTGCTCTTTCCCACACTGCTCTGCTGTATTTCACATTGGACACACTTGACCTTCTGCTTTAGCTGCTGGCTCAACTTGAAATCTTGGGTCATTTGTAGAGCGTTTTGCTCATGAACAGATAACCCCGGTTCCATGTCTACTGTATTATGATGGATATCAGCTAGAGGACACAAATAGAGTGGAAAGGATGGGGGATGCTGTAGAACAGGGTTTTGCTTTCTTCCCTCTATGTTTTGTACTTTTTCTTCTACACCACAAAGTAAAATAGCTTGTTTCTCTTCCTCTTTGCCAACTAATTGTGGCATTTTCAGTCTATATGTCTCCTCCCTGGATGTTTTCTTTTCATTTGGCTTTTCCTCTTGTCTTTGTACCAAATGATTGACCCCTATTATTCTTGATATATCTTTCTTGGCTTTTAATTCACTCTGAATTTTCATAACAAGATGTTCATAAATGGTAGTATAAGGGACATTATGAAATGTTTCGGCTGTTCTTTGACTTTGTGTATTTTTTATATTACTTCTAGGATTGCATTCCAATTGTTCATTTTTATTTGTTCCATAATTCAGGCAATCATAGTGTGTACTATTAGGCATGATTGGTCTCTTTTCCTTCAGAATCATATCTTCTGCACTCTCTTCATTTTTTATACAGGCTCTTTGTTCATAATTTTTATGCTTGTTAGTTCCTAGTGAAAACAACAAATTGATATCTACAGGTGACAGAGCTGTTTTTACACAATCCTTTTGTATTTTTCTGTTTGGAAAGGGGAAATTCTGGATTACTGATGGGTCCTTTCCAACTTCTGGCTTACTGATGGGTCCCATCACTCCATTTGAGGGTAGAACAGAGCTCTCTGTACTTTTTAACACCTTCATTCTTTCCAATCTTCTGTTTGATTCCATTTTAAGATAGGAAATCAATTTCTGCAGGAGATGTGATATAGGTTTGTCTAAACGTGTTTCACACTCTACAACATGCTGCCCAGACAGCTTTTTACTACTTGGGATATGAAACTCTGCAATCTCATTTTCCTTTGGTGGTATAACTGGGTTCTTAAGAGGCTCTTTATTATTACAATTTGTTTCTGTCGATAAAGAACAAGGTACACATAGTTGCATGTTGACCGTGAAAGATTGTTCTAGCTGAAATGAAATTTTGGGGGAAACGTTTTTCAGTCCCTTTTTATTTCTGCGGTGCTGTAAAGTTTCTCTTTTCTTAACAGAACATGAAGACTTGACTTTTTCTGCATCAAGTGACTGTATCAAAAAATCTTTACATATCATTAAGCCTAGCACAACTTTCACTAGATTTGTTCTGAAACACTTCTTACTTGAAGCAAGAATGGGCTTAGAAACATTAATAAGGTACAAAGTTATACTTGAAAGACCTTTCCTTTTCTGCCTATTAATGGTAGGAAAAAGAGGCGCTGAGTCAGATGGCACATGCTGCCTTAATTTTGATGAAGAGATCTGTGGTTGGTCCTTTTTCTTTATTCTCTTTAGTTGCAGCATTCCTTCAGTAGCGACATGTGGAATTATAATGGAAACGTGCTGCTTGGAATCCTTGCACATTGCAGCTTTCTTCTGGGTTGAATCTTTCCTTTTGTTTGAATCTCGAACCCACACAGGAGCTAGGCCCTCAGATGAGGATTTCTTATCTGAGTCTAGAGTCTTGGTTGCATCTTGAGATTCAACAGAACATGAGTTATCAGGAAAATAGAGGCGCCTGTCCACCTCTTGGGCTTCAGATGACCCTGGCTTGATGCTGTCAATAGGTTTCTTCTTCATATCTTGTGATCTGAGGCATCTGACCTTTGTGTCAGGCTGGTTATTGATTGGTTTTTGGTTGTAAACAAATTTTGGTCCCTGACATGTGAATTTGGTTTCATAAAAGCTTTGATTTTTCACAGACTCATGTCCAGGTAAAAAATGTTGTGCATGGACAAGAGTATCCTCTTGAACAGGATGTTTTTGAATCAATGACTCTTGATGCCTTAAATGCAGATGAGGAATGTTGCCTTCTAATTTTGCTTTAGATTTGAAAGAAATTTGATTTCTCACATTTTCTTCCAGAAGCCTAACTTGGTCTCTAGAGAGAAATAACTCAGTAAAAGGGAATGGGACCACAGTTGGAGTTTCACTTTCTTGACTGACTGTAGAGCTCTTTGGACATTTATAGTCAAAAGGATATTTTAAAACATTGGGGTTTTTGTTTTTCATTGTTGAAAACAATTTCTTTGGTGAAAACTGTACTGTTTCTCGTTCACCTTCTGGATGCTCTTGATGGTTTAGGAATATTTTCTTTACTTCTGAATGAACCATTGGCACAGAGGAGCTACTTGCTTGTGTGGATGACCCGTGACTTTCTCTAAAATAACTCCTGTGGCATTTACTCTTGTTGCTACCATACTCTGGTATTCCATCCATGGGTGGAACTCTGTCTTCAAAAGGGCCTTTAAGCAGGAAACGTGCAAGAGGTGATGAAGTCATTATTCTTTCTGAAACAATATCAGTTCTGAAAAAATAAGAAAACAGAATGTATATGACATTATCACTTAGGTCAGACTTTATATAGGAATTCTAGTGCATATTTTTTTAGGAACCTCAACATAAGGTATAAAAATACAGTATAGTGGCCTGGGAGATAGCATGGAGGTAAGGCGTTTGCCTTTCATGCAAAAGGTCATCTGTTCGAATCCCGGTGCCCCATATGGTCCCCCGTGCCTGCCAGGAGCAATTTCTGAGCACGGAGCCAGGAGTAACCCCTGAGGACTGCCGGGTGTGACCCAAAAACCAAAAAAAAAAAAATACAGTATAATATAGTGGTATCGGGTCCGGAGAGATAGCACAGCGGTGTTTGCCTTGCAAGCAGCCGATCCAGGACTAAAGATGGTTGGTTCGAATCCTGGTGTCCCATATGGTCCCCCGTGCCTGCCAGGAGCGATTTCTGAGCAGATAGCCAGGAATAACCCCTGAGCACTGCTGGGAGTGGCCCAAAAAACCAAAAAAAAAAAAAAATATATATATATAGTGGTATCATTTCAACGGCTGCTTAAGAGGACATTATAGTTGTAGTTGTGGAAGTAAAGAAAATGTAGATATAGCGATGAGCTTGTTATCAGCCCCTAATTATGTCATCATTAAGAAGAACTAACTGGGCTGAAGAGAGATTACAGTGGGAAGAGCATTTGCCTTGCACGCTTTTGACCTGGGTTTGATACTCGGCATCCAATATGGTCCCCAAGCATCATCAGAAGTGAGTCCTAAGTGCAGAATCAGGAATAATCCGAGTAACACCAAGTATAGTCCCAAGACAAACAAATAAAAAAGGAAGCAGAACAAACCTAGATCATTTGAAATTTGAGTTTTATCCCTTCCACCATAGAGATCATCTCTTTCCCTCAACATCTAGAAACAGACTCTATCCCCATGCAATTCTCCTTTCAATGACTTTCCCCTAACAATTTCTGGGATTCAATTTCATCTAGTAAGGAATGGAATAATGGCATACAGATATTCAGTTTGATTCTGAAACTAAATGTCCCTTTTCCCCATTTCATCTTTTTTTTGTTTGTTTTTGGGCCACACCCAGTACACACAGGGGTTACTCCTGACTATGAGCTCAGAAATCGTGCCTGGGTTGGGGACCATATGGGATGCTGGGGGATCGAACCTGGGTCCGTCTTAGGCTAGCGCAGGCAAGGCAGGCACCTTACCTCTAGTGCCACCATGTCGGCCCCTCCCCATTGATCTTATGGCTTCTTCTTTTTCCCTTTTGGGGGGGTGAGAGTTACCCTCCCCAGCACTGCTCAGGGAGTCTGTAGTCTAGTCCCAGTATCAACTGACCTAACTTTACAGGTCAACAGCTCAATGTTTCGTTAGGTGATATAGTTCTGCTCGGACCAAGCAGTGATCAGGGGCCAGGGGGCCAACCCAGTGATTCTGGAGCAGGTATGGTATATAGGGAAAAATCTAACTCAATGCCTCACGCATGCCAAACACACATTTCTGCCTTTTCTGAGGCTCTTTCTCTTGCCTGTCAATTCCCTGATTTTTAATTATTTGTGAGCCATCTGTGCCTTTCTAATCCCTTGGTATTTTGAACCTAATTCTTATCTATCCACTTGACTAATCACTTATTCTCATGACACTGCTGAAGTGACTCAGTTGGCCAACCTTGACCAGCATAGCAATGACCCACATCTTCAGAGATCATCATCATTACTTTCCAGGAAGACACTTGAGTAACTAGAATTCCTAGTATCCACATGAATATAGAAGAGTCAGATTAAATGAATAATTCATTTACAGGAATCAAAAGACTAAACTCAAGTGTGTATGCCTCAGAACCACTCTCCATGCAGCAATTAGTGATCTAAGTGACATACCAAGTAGTGTGCGGGACCTTTGGTAATGACATTCAGTGGTGACTGCTGAAGAAAACCTAAGCTTCCTGCCCTGGTAGAGATAGCGCTTTTGGACCTGACTACTTTTTGTTGTTGTTGTTGTTTTGTTTTGGGGTCATACCCGGCAGCACTCAGGGGTTACTCCTGGCTCTAAGCTCAGAAATCACTCCTGGCAGGTTCAGGAAACAGTATGGGATGCCAGGATTCGAACTACCATCTTACTGCATGCAAGGCAAATGCCTTACCTCCATGCTATCTCTCCGGCCCAAAAGGACCTGACTACTTCTGTATGTGCCACTAGCCTCCCATCAACTTTGAATGAACCAGAATCTATTTCATATTCCTTGCTGATTTCTTTTTTTTTTTTTTTTTTTGGTTTTTGGGCCACACCCGGTGATGCTCAGGGGTTACTCCTGGCTACGTGCTCAGAAGTTGCCCCTGGCTTGGGGGACCATGCGGGACACCGGGGGATCGAACCACAGTCCTTCCAAGGCTAGCGCAGGCAAGGCAGACACCTTACCTTTAGCGCCACCGCCCGGCCCCTGCTGATTTCTTTTTCTTTCAGTGTTTAGCTCAGTTTTGCTTGGCCCACAGTAAATAGCAAAGGAATGTTTGCATTTGACATGAGAACTGGCAATATTTACATGAATTTTTTTTGTTGTTTTGATTGGTTTTAGGGGCCAGGGATCAAACCAAGACATTCTAAGGCACGTGCTTTGTCACGAAGTCATATTCAACCCCTTTGAAATGATTTCTTTGTGTGTTAGAGATTCAAGCAGGAAAGCTTATCCCCCTAGAAGTCACTTAGTTTCTCTCAGCTTTATTTTCCTCATACTTCAAAGCAATAATAAGACTACATATCTCAAAGGAAAATTTGAAGAACTGAGGAGAAACCACTAACACAGCCTAGAGCCCAACAACCACTTAATACTAATGTTAGTTTGAATCACGATGTTGTTCATCTATCTATAGATGTTCTACTCTATCTATGTAGGACATATTTTTTTTTCTGTAATTCAAATGTACAGGAAAATTGAATAAAATAAAACTATTTTATTTTAAAATATATCACTCACCTTCCTTCTGAAGAGGTAGACTGATTATCTAGAGATAAACAGAGAAAAATAAAGCCAGCACTGATAGAAGTTCAAATAAATAAGTTTCAGATTAAACAAATGTAAAATAATATATTTACCAAATTCTGTGATCCTCAGACTACTGCTGCCTTCATTCTGTCTCAAGGGAAATGGCAAAATGTTAGCAAAAAATGCGAATATCCAAATCCATCAATTTTATAAATCATTCCTCTAATGTGTGATTCAGAAAAAAAAAAAAAAAACAGAAATCAACCCACTGGCTCTTACCTCTTGGGAACTGGGAGTCCTCTGTCCTGAAAGTGCAGGTTTCCTCTGTAAGGAGGTACAAATTTTCATAAATATTATCTCAAAAACAATTCCTAGGAAAATGATAAAGATGATTGCAAACCAATTATATGGAGATATCTCGGATTCCAGAAGTTCCCACGCTGCAAGAAATTTATCTTTCAGTACACTCATCATACTTTTAAGGAAATCATATTGTTCTGACATCTTCACCTACATGGAACCTAGACTGATAGATATATCATGCCAAAGTCATGGATTTCGGATGCTCCTGAATGCAGAAAGTTGGCAAGCCCATCTCATAACCACAAGCAACACTCTGCCAAGCAGCTGCCCAGTGCTGTTGTGAGTCTCATCCAAGGCAGCAGTGCTTGTCACAAGGGAAGTGCGTGTCATTAAGAGGCATGGAACTGTCATAATGGGTGTCAACTCTGACCATATTTCAAATTTACAGGCAAAAGGTAGATGAGGCTACAAGTCGTTTTATCTGTCTTTTTATTTGTTTGTTTTTGAGTCACACCCGGCAGTGCTCAGAAATCACTCCTGGCAGGCTTGGGGGACCATATGGGACACTGGGATTTGAACCAATGACCTTCTGCATGAAAGGCAAACGCCTTACCTCCATGCTATCTCTCCGGCCCCTAGTTTTATCTTTCTATAGTTTGGTAGGACGGGGGTCTTCCTAAATTGTGTTCAAGAAAGCCTGGAGGGGGAGGCCTGGCCTGGAGCCATAGCACAGCGGATAGGGTGTTTGAGTTCAATCCCAGGCATTCCATAGGGTCCCCAAGTCAGCTAGGAGTGATTCCTGAGCACAGAGCCAGGAGTAGCCTCTGATTGATACAGGGTTGTGGCCCCCAAACAAAACAAACAAACAAAAACAACAAAAAGGAAAACCTGGGGGACCCTTTCTGGCATTCTGGGCCTACACTGATGGCCTCAGTATGTGAACTGCTAGATGTGGTTGGGTTTGACTTTAGGTGAATAATCTCTGGGGTTATTCAGGACACTTCAGAGGTGCTCAGGAGCCTTCAGTGCAAGGGCTGGTAGGGCTCAGGGAGACCATGGAGTGTCAGACACTGAACTAGGTTGATCCCATATTAGGCATGTACTTATACATTTTGTTCATGACCTTGATGTTAACTCTCACACCACTGCTCTGGTCCTAGAAGTAGTTTCTTAGATTAAAATGTTATAAATCAGGTCCAGAGCGATAGTGCAGAGGCAGGGCATTTGCTTTGCACATGGCTGACCCAGGACGGACCTGGGTTCGACTCCCGGCAACCTATATGGTTCCCTAAGCCAGGAGCGATTTTTGACTGCATTAACCCCTGAGTGTCACTAAGTGTGGCCCAAAACCCCCCAAAATAAAAAAAATGTTATAAATCATCCTTTTTGAACTTGACAAGAAATGCAATTCTTAAAAAAAAATAAAGTAACTGGACTTAATGTAGCTGGACTATCACTTTCCTATATTTCAAATATTATAAAAACAATTTGGAATAGAATGAAGCCATTGTCTATTACCACCAGGAATAGGGAAGTTTGTGGTTCTTTGTGGTTAGAAAAAAAATCAAATTGAGTTTCCATATTAAAAATAAATGGAAAAATTATGAGATGTGCCATACTAATGAATGTTAGAACAGTATTTAACAGCATTTTAATATCTCATTATCACCATTAGGACATATGATAGCTTCTCTGGGGCTTCTGCCATTTTTTTAATAGAATATGACACTTTACATTTCTTTTTCCTAGAGAAGTTTGATGATGGCAACATTCCCTTTTCACATTCTCCTAGTATATGAAAGCCAATTGAGTTTTCAATAGTCCCAGGAGACTTTTCTTGTTGCAATAACCACTAATCACACTAATCTCACACTGATTAGGATATTTCTTCTTTGCATGTACTTGTACTTCATGGATGGGAAGTATCTCTGAACTGCCTGTTCTCCACTATGGAGGTAGTTCTACTCTTTGGTCTTTATTGGACCGGGTCAGAGAATCTTCTTGCAGTTTTGGCCCACAGCTAGCCTGTCTGCCTGCCGGTGTCCTTTTGCCTGCTGGCAAAGAGTTTGTGATGGAAGTTTCTGAGCCTGTATTATTTCCCTAACCTGTGTGGATGATTTCCATTGTCAGCTTTGCTTCCAGACCCGAGTTCCCCAATCCCCTGGGACTCCGGCATGAGACTCCCACTACATTTTTCTACCCTGGCTCCACTGAGTCCAGATTTGAGGGAACGAACAGAGCCAGAGAGCTTACTGACAAAATGCAAGGTAGTCTGGATTTTCATGGGGGGAAAAAAAGCCACAATCGCCTAGACTTTGAGCATTTTCCCTCTGAAGACGCAATGAACATGTCCTTTGTCTTTACTTCCTAAGGTGACAAGAAGAAAGAAGTCTTCTTGACACCAGAGTTCTCCAGTCCCTTTAAGCACATACGAAGTACATGAAAACTTTCTTAAGCTCTTATTTTCTTGGAGCACAGGGATAATGAGATCAAGGACACTTAGAGCTTATTATAGTTCATTAGACCATAGCCTACAGGTATTCATGATCTTTATTCAGGTTCAGTCTTGGATTTTTGTCTTGACCTTTTGCAAATTACCATAGGCATTCTTTAATACTAGAAGAAATTTCAGAATCCACTGGATTTTTCTAGAAAAAGTACACCTTCAAAATACTTGTATTTCTGCGGCCGGGCGGTGGCGCTAGCGATAAGGTGTCTGCCTTGCCTGCGCTAGCCTAGGACGTACTGTGGTTCGATCCCCTGGTGTCCCATATGGTCCCCCAAGCCAGGAGCAACTTCTGAGCACATAGCCAGGAGTAACTCCGGAGCGTCACCGGGTGTGGCCCAAAAACCAAAAAAAAAAAAATAAAAAAACCCAAAAAATACCCACAAAAAAAAACAAACTTGTATTTCCTTGCCTCATAGCAGACATTCTCCAATTCGTTAACATTAACTATCTTAATGGAAGATTCCCTATTTTTCACAGTACCTAAGCTCTCTGAGCTTTCTGGCACTGAAATTTGTAGATAAGTGAATAGCACAAGAGCTGAAAAGGAATCTCTAAGTACAGACACTGCAGGTTCCAGTTCTGCAGATAAGTAGAGCTTATGTTCCTCCTGGGCATGCTCACATTAACTATCTCCCTAGTAATAGAGGACATCAAAGGGCCTAGCTTTTGATGTTTCCTTCTTTCCTCTGCACCAGAAACCTTCTCATGTCCATTTCAAGTGCAGCATACAAATTGCTGAGCTATATTTATTCATCAGGAATAAAAGAAAAGTCATGAACAAGAGAAAAAGCCTATTGGAAAGAGAACTCTGTCTCCACAAGAAAATAATTGAGGGGGAAATAAACCCCAACAGATCTACTCATCAATGTCACTCTTAACTATTCGGACATAGTAAACACAAAATTGTTGGTCTTCATCACAAAATTTTTGGTCTTTATCACTTTATACAAAAAAGTAATAGGCATATGCAAATTGGATTTTATAACGTGCGTAATTTCATTCTATCATATAAACATTTTGTTCATTGTTATCTAGAATTTTCTCTCATTTAAGACAAGATCAATTGACTCTACTAGTGTAGGGATGAGGAACTTGGAAAATATGAAAGCTGTCCAAATTACTTGAATTCAGAGGCTGTTTATGTGTCAGGGAAGCTAGAAAAAGCAGTTCATTTCTGACTATAGTAATTTAACTCTACATACATCAGTTTCACCTCCTTTAGAGTCCACTATGGGAAATACACTACATGCAAAGATCAATTTCGAGTCTAGCTGAAGTGCCAACTGAACTTGTCAAGGAGGCATCATGTGCACCAATTGTGTACTGGTCCTGATTTCATTCTTTCCTTAATTAGAAAAGCCCCCCTCCCCAATTTTGCATATGAAGCTTACACTTCATTCTTTTTTTTTTTTTTTTTTTTTTTTGGTTTTTGGGTCACACCCGGCAGTGCTCAGGGGTTACTCCTGGCTCCATGCTCAGAAATTGCTCCTGGCAGGCACGGGGGACCATATGGGGCACCGGGATTCGAACCGATGACCTTTTGCATGAAAGGCAAACGCCTTACCTCCATGCTATCTCCCGGGCCCCCAACATTTTTTTTTTTTTTGGTTACACTTCATTCTTAAAAACAATTTGGGGGAGGGCATCTGTACCATCTGGCAGTGCTCAGGGATCAAACCAGGTTCGGCCACATGCAAGGCATTCATTCTGATCCTAAAAACAAACGTTTACAATTCCTATAGTTCAAAAATATATCCCCCTTTCTCTGAAATTTATTAAATGATTAGGTGAATACATTAGTCTATAAAAAACTAGTCTCTATAGTTTTCTAACACTTGTACAGTTCACTAAACTTAAATAGCAACGTCATTAGAAACTAGTGAGCTATACAGACACTATACCAAGGAAAATGGTTGGCCGATACCAACCACTAAAGATACCATGTTTACTTATCAGGGAAATGCAAATAAAAAGTTATCACCCACACTTATGAGAATGGCCAGAAAATGCTGTAGGTATATGAAGAAAAAGGAATCCTCTTGGTGAGAACGTAAACTTGTTCAGCTTAACTGTGCGAGAGTATGAAGATTCTTAAAAACATTAGGGCAAGAGAGAAAGCATAGGGGTTAGTATGCTTGCTTTGCATCTTGTGAACTCCAATGTGAATCCCTGTCATCATATATGATGCCCAACGCAGTGATGGCTAACATTTTTGAGCCCGAGTGCCCAAACTGCCGCACAATGCCCGGTTCTCCCAAGGCCAGTCTAGCCCTGTTGCCAGGTGAGCTGCAAAGCAGACACCGACACACTCGCCTCCCACCACACTGCTTATCTTAACTGCAGACCCCTTTCTGAGTGCCAGCTGCAAGGCCTTTGTGTGCCACTGCTGGCACACGTCCCATAGGTTTGCCATCGAAGCCCTAAAGCACCTGGAGGGGTCACTCCTGAATACAGAGCCCCAGGATTGTTAGGTGCAGCTCTCCCACCACAGAAAAACTACTGCATGATACAGCAATTCCAATCCTAGGTATGAATTTAAAAGAATACAAACCACTCATTTAAAAAGACCCTTTCAGAGACTGCAATGGTAGCACAGCGGATAGGGCATTTGCTTACACACAGCTAACCCAGGTTCGATCCTTGGCATTACATATGGTCCTGAGCTTGCCAGGAGTGATATCTGAGTGCAGAGCCAGGAAAAACCCCTGATCGCCGTCCCACATCCCAACCAAAAGAAAGATCCATTCATACTTATTATGCTCATTGTGGCTCTATGTATAATAGCCAGCATTTAAAGACAACCCAGTGCCCAAATGACATGATTGAATTTAAAAAAAATGTTCTAGATGTATAGAATACTATTCAGTCATTAGAAAAGATGAAATCTTGTCTTTTGTGGTAACATGGAATTAGAAGGGACTAAGAGACATAAATTAGAAGAAAAACAAATATCAAATATTGGATCATACGTAGGCTGTAACAAACCCTTTGTCTGTCCACAGAACTAAGATTACCAAGGGTGTACACCTAAAATTTATTTACTCTTGCAAAGCATGTTACTGCAACAGAAATAACACTACTACAAATTCACTTGTACACAATAAAAACACCACTGTTAACAAATTCAAATGTTTAATATTTTTTCAAAACGTAACTATCTTAACGAAAATAAATTATATTTAGACCACCTTCAATATTTGTACATCATCTGTATATAACAGTGCTCTTAAAAGACATCTTGTAAAGGACAATAATTTCACAAAACATGTTTTATAAATGGGGGAAACATCAAAGAACATTAAATTACTTTGAAATATATCTCATAATGCTGAGAGGTATGCTTTTATTAAAAAATCAAATTAACTGTATTTGTATCCAAAATAACATGGCTTCTAACTAAAGACATTTATTTCCTGTCCATTTCAGTGATTTTCTGAATCCAAAACAAAATCTGTGTGTTGATTTCTCTGAAAACATCATTTGTTGACCGTCCTTTCACTGCCATTGAATGGTTTGCCTTCTCGATCCAATGGATTTTATTAGGAGCTTGCATTTTCTGTGCCACTTTCTCCAACAAATTCTATAGAGAGAAGAAAAATAAGAGTATACTAGACTAGTATAATAAAGATCCTATTTCTCCCACACTCTTGCATAAACTGGCATCTATTCGTTAAGAGAGAGTGTGCAGGGTTAAGGCACTTGCCCTAAAAATGGTTGACACAGTTCAAATCCCAGTACCAAATATGAGCTCTTTTAAGAGTGAACCTCAAGCACGAGGCCAGGAATAAGCCCAGTATATATAAGCAGACCTGGTCAAAAATAACCAAGCAACCACAAAAATTCCAAACAAAAAATCAACTTACTCTATTTGTGGGGTAAGGGCCACACACACTTAAGAGTCATCACTAGGGGCCCAGGAGATAGCATGGAGGTAAGGCGTTTGCCTTTCATGCGAAAGGTCATCGGTTCAAATCCCAGTGCCCCATATGGTTCCCCTTGCCTGCCAGGAGCGGTTTCTAACCATGGAGCCAGGAGTAACCCCTGAGCACTGCTGGGTGTGGACCCAAAAACCAAAAACCAAAAAAAAAAAAAAAAAAAAAGAGTCATCACTAGTGTGATGCTCTGGAACTGTATGTGGTGTCGGAGATCAGACTGAGGACAGGTGCATGCAAGGTAAGCAGGCATCTTAGCCTCTGTACTAACTCTTGGGTTTGGGTCCCCTCCAGATCTGAGACAACAAATTGTACGAGGAAATGTACACAGAAGTAAAAAGTTACTATCTCTCAAGTCAACAATACCACAAAATACATGCATTAGTAAAGTTAAAACTGAAGCAAAACCCATAAATTTCTAATTTTTTTTTTTTTTTTTTTTTTTTTGCTCTTAGGTAAATTTATCAAATCAGCTTTTTATGGTTTGTTTTGGGGGTCATACCCTCACCTCCCAGCTTACCTGTGGCTCTGTGCTCAGTGATTATTCTGGTGGAACTCTGGGAACCAAAAATAATGCCAGGAAATTGAACCTGGGTTGTCTGTACGCAAGGCAAGTACACTACCTGCTATACTACAGCTCTGGCCCCTCAAATCAGCAACTTAAAAGAGACTGGATATTGCAAAGCAATAGCTTACTCCCAAGATATTTTTTCACTCTTTCTCTCTCAATTCACACAAGCATCAAGTTGCAATTCACCTTTTCACACATCTCATCAGCTGAGCCTGACACAAACAGTACAGGATCTTTTATACGAAAGAGATCTTCATCTCTGAGCTTATGCTGCTGCTTCGGATGGTGCAGGGGATAAGAAATACAAATGAGACCTCGAACAAAATCATCAGCATCATCTGGCTCGATATGACACATTACAGAAGCAGCTGCTCTTGAGCCCATTGAACGACCTAAAATCAATTAAAACTAAGTTCAGTTGAAAATAAAAACATACATAGAATTAGTGATGATGAAGTATCAAATACTAGTCTTTGAAAAGCAGCAATAACACTAGCTGTAATACTGAAAATGTTTTACCTATAGCTAACTGATCCTAAGACAAACGAGAGGAGGGAAGCAATTATTTTTCTGATTAATACAAAAAAGATCAATGGTAGATGGTGACTTAGCTATACATAAAAGGAGAGAAACTGGTTTACAAAATATGTGATTTATATTTAAACTTGTTTTAAATCAACAAATATCAAGAAGTGATTCACTAAAACACAAAATATACTTTGAATTAGACTGTTAAATTTCTTTACTGATTACCTATTACTACAGTAACACCATTTATTTATCATAAACATTGCCACGTACCTCCAAGGAAAACACCTGCAAGTTTGTATTCAGTTGAGGTCTTTAGGTAATTCTAAAAAAAAAACCAAACAAACAAAAACAAAAACCCAAAAAATAATCTATTAGAAAACCAACATATTTCCAATCATGACTGAAAAATAAAAATCTTTGTAAATAAAAATTTATAACCACAAAATAGTATGAAATTTTTCTGAAAATCTCTTCGAACCGTAGACTTTGCTATCCTGGCCATGGCTTCAATATCAAATCCTATGTTGAGTATATTAGCAACATCCCTATCCAATACTAATTTTTCAAAAATGTGAAAAGGTAACAAAAGTTTTTAATACATAATTTAAAATAATACATATCTGCTATAAAGCTCTTTTGAAAAACTTAGCAAATGCAAAGTCATTCAAAATTTCAAGTTTCTTTTATCCAAAAATTCAATTATTTCTAAGTACTGAAAAGTCGTATTTTCACATTTACATGACAGTGGGCAACAAATCCAGAAGTATGTTCAAAAGTTTTATTATTTCAGTAAGAGAATCTCATAAATAACTTTCTATTGACAATAGGAAGCAAGAAGAAACCTTTATGATGTGAGTATACATTCCCATGGAATTTTGATGTAAGAAAAGTATCTAGCAGTGCATGTACAGTAAGAGTTGATGTTTTATTGATTTGTTTTTGGGCCACACATGGCAGTGCTCAGGGTTTACTTGGTTCTGCACTCCTGGCAAGCTTAGGGAACCAAGTTGTGTGTCAGAAATTGACCCCAGATTTGCCACATGCGAGTCAAGTGCCCTACTGCTGTACAATCACTTTGGCCCAAGGTACTGTGATGATTAAAAAATATTTCTCAATTTGGAGCGAGGGTGGTGCCAGGAATCAAAGCCAAGGTTCACAGTTGCAAGGCAAGTTTTCTACCACTGAACTATACACCTCTGGTCCTGAAAGATTTAATCACACCAAATAACTGCTAATAAAATGCCTATCCTAAAAGAGTTAATTAAACTAAATGACTGTTAATAAAATGTCTTAAGTTAACTAAAAATAATAAGATAGAAAAACTCTTTCTTACCAAAACTGATTTATATGCCTTAATTCTATGTACAATGTTAAGGCCTTTACAAGTAAATCTCAGGCAAAAAAAGCCATGAGATGCAAGATGGGATGCCAGTGACATCAGATGAGGCAGATTCATATCTCCTGATGCTCCATGTGTAAGGATGACTCCATATGTTAAGCTCTTGTTGGGTACCAAACAAACAGCATCTAGTAACTTATTTCCAAAAGGTATTTTTAATTTAACCTGGAATTCAAGAGAAGAAAGAAAATTATTCCCTTGTCTTTTCAAACTGAGTAAGACTATAAATATAGTTTGCTTTGTGAGAACCATGATTCAAGTCATGGTCTACAAATAAAAAGAAATGACAGAACAGCTAGCACTTAAGAGATACTTGGATTATGTGTCAGCAACTATTAAAAATATTTTATGTCTTAACACATTTAACTTTTCTAGACTTTTTCTTTGTCAAGTACCATTCTCAACATTCACGGTAGCAAATGCTGATGCACAGAAGGTTAAATAACATATATGCCCAAGATTAGAGTCACTAGTTAGTATTTCAATCTAAAGTTCCTGCTTTATTATTATTATTATTATTATTTTGTTTGCTTTTGGGGCCATATACTGGTATGCTTAAGGCTTACTCCTGGCTTACCTCTGTGCTCAATGATTCATTCCTCAGAGGACTGTAGGGGGTGTTAGGGATGGGAATGACCACATGCAAGACAAATTCCTGAAAGGCAAATAAATGCCTTCTTCGCTGTACTATCTCTAAAGCCCCTACTTAGTCTTTACTTTAATAAAAAACTGTAGCTTTATAGTACAAGCTGAAACTAAGAAAATTACCCTGACACCAAATGATTAAAAAGAAGAACCCTCCAAATGCAAAGTATATGAAAAGATGTATTACCTCTGTAAGACTCATTTTCACTGTTGAATAACAAACTTAAAGTGCATTAACATCTATGAAGTATAGGACATCTCCCTGAAAAGAAAGTTCATTGTGAAAGATGGGTAGGCAGACATGGATATATATACAAGAATAAGTAAATTCAGGAGCTAAAACAAACACATTTAGAATTAGTACTTTAAGAATGGGTATCATAAATGTGCATTATCTGATTATTTTACGGGTTTCTATGCATACTTAGAATTGTTTATGGGACCAGGTATGAAGCTGATGGATGCTATATAAAGAAAACATTGGGACCGGAGTGATAGCACAGAGGTAGGGCATTTGCCATGCAGGCTACCGACCTGAGACCAACCAGTTTCAATCCCGGGCATCCATGTGGCCCCCCAAGCTTGCCAGGATCGACTTCTAAGCACAGAGCCAGGAGTAACCCGAATTCCGACAGGTGTGGCCCAAAACAACAACAACAACAACAAAATGTTTTAAACAATGTGATACTGTTTTATGGAAGTATGAAAAAAAAATTTTTTTTTCCTATACCTGGCAGTGCTCAGGGGACTATCTGGAGTGCTGGGCGTCAGATCCAAAGGGCCATAAGGTAAATGCCCAAACCTCTGTACTATCTCTCTGGCCCTGAAGAGCATTCTTTTCTGAGTAGAATGATGTACCTTGCCAGGCATGCACATGACTATGCACTTAAGACATTTTTCTTTCATTTTCCCCTTTCAACCACCTTCAACTTAATTTATTGACTCATTTCCTTGATCATTCTTGTTCCTCAAATCTCTCTCCCGATGTATAATGTATAAAACTATTCCCTCTGGTTATATGTCTCTGCAACAGACAGAACATACATGGTGACTCTGACTCTGGACTCAGCTACATGACTTGTTTTATTTGATAGCGCACACACAGACGTTTTAAAGAGCCTCGCCTGAGCTGAGGCATGGTAATTTTCAGAAGTACTCCTGAACTTTATTTTTTGGGGGTCACACCTTGTGATACTCTGAGATTACTCCTGGCTCTGCACTCACAAATCATTCTTGGTGGAGTTCATGGGACCCTCTGGAATGTCAGGGACCAAACTGTGGTAGGCTGTTTGCAAGGCCAGTACCCCACCTGCTGTATTATCGCTCCAGCCTCTTGAATTCTTGGTATTTAAAAAAAAAAAAGTATGCTTCAGGCATTTTAAATTTTTCAGCCTGGGTCCCAAAATGAAGATATTGAGAGCAGATAGGAAATTAAAACTGGTTTGAGCACAGCCTAATCTGTGCTGAAGATCTAAACCGCTGAAGGAGCATGAAATGTTGATCTGAAGAGCCAAGAGCACCGAATGTTATATAAGCCACTGACAATTCAGGGTTCTGATGTTGCATTCCTTTCTACAGCAAAAGACCTTTTAATCAGTCTTATCAACAGAAGAATCACTATGATACATCTACGGTTCACTGATCAAAAGTTAACCAGAAACGGAAATAAACTCATTCCTCTTTTGTGGTGTCACCCAGAGCTCTTCAAAGGCAGCCGGTTATCACCTGATTGTGCTATCGTTGTACAATTTGAAGTTTCTGATTTTTCTTATCTAAGTTCTGGTGGAACTCCTACATGAAAAACATGCTGAGCTCTCTCTACCTCTCTCGTTTTGGTTTTTAGTCAGATGATGCATTTGGGGATGGGGGTAACTGTAACCCACTCATCTCCCTCACTTTATATCCTGCTGATGAGTTTTCCCCTTTACACAAAGAGCCTCTTTCAACTTTCATGAATGCAAAACACTGCAAGAGTTGTAAGTAACTTCTCTGTCTATTACTGAACACTGAAACTGTGGCCAATCTCTCATTCTACACTGCAGTGATATTATTTTCACGAGTGTGTAGGCATATGGTGAAGAACACTTTCTGGGAAGAGCTGTGCCCAGTGTTACATTCACCTGCAAGTGTTTAAGAACATTAAAACGTAGCTGTCCCTTCTTACTCCTTCCCCTAGAGTCACAAAGTCCCTTTCCCCTTGAATCCCTGTATGACTGTGTGCACGTAAATACTCGGGTGCATATATGGGGGTTATGGATGCAATGAACGTACAAGTGAGCATGGACTGGTTTTGTGACAACAGTGTGTGTATTGGGTATGTGTATGGAGTTCTGTGTGTCTGGGTGTGTGTATGCACTGTTGCTATGTGCCCATTGTATTGTAACGAGAGTGTGCCTGGGATATGTATGCACGCTAGATGACTGTGTGACGTATGTGTGTCCGGGTGTGTGCATTTGTTGAATGTGTGTACTGTAAGTTTGTGTGGAGTATGCACATACTGGGGTGTGTATGCACTCAGTGTCTGAGTGTGTGTGCATAGTATGGGGTATGTATGTAAATTAATTAGCCAGAGATCAATCTGAGTGCTGGGGGTGTGTGCACACTGGGCCTGTGTATAGGGTATGTAAGTACTCGAGTGCAATACGTGGAGGTATGTGTGCTTGTACTGAGGTTTGTGTGCCATACTGTGTGCATGTGTATGGAGGTATTCGCGTACCGCGGAGCATATTGGTGTGTGCACACTGAGTATGTGTGTACCAAGGTGCATACACTGATTGTCTGGGCATGTGGGCACGCTGGATGTCTGAGTGGGGTTTGTGTGTACGTTTATCAGAACCAGGGATCAACCTGAGTGTCAGGGGTGCGTGCACACTGGGTGTGTGCATGGGGATGTGTGTGAGTACTAGGGTGCTTATACATGGGGGGCCACGTGAGCATGTACTGAGGTTTTGTGTGCCATAGTGTGTGTGTGTGTGTG
>PVKC010005025.1:0-34215 GCA_004027635.1 Crocidura indochinensis | reverse complement strand
ATGTATATATTTGTATATTAGATAGGAAGCCTCATAGCCCACCTTTCTTCCTGACTGGCATTCTTGGGTCTCTGCACTGTCACCAGATTCAAGATCTCTTTTCAGGTCTCAACTTGATTCAGCTGGAGCCAGATAACTGTTGCAAACCACTTTCACTGTGCGATTTTGAAATCCAGGTGATCTTCTACTTCAAATTAAAAAATAAGAAGAATGTTGTTTCCACAACGAAACTTTTTGACACCGCCCACAGAGTTTAGAAGAAAAAAAAACAACTCTGCATTTGTTTTAACTTTTCGATTTTTTTTTAAAGAGCTGAGAAAATGATTGCAAGCCTATAACACACGCACACAAAACATCTTCGGGCGGGCAGCATTTTGGAAGAATGCTCCATGACTTATTCAATTAAGGCACACACCACATTGACACAGCAGTCTCCTTATGCGTTACAGAATCAGCAACCAAGATGAACTGGTGGAGGAGCAGGATCTGGCGATTCTTTAGAGCAAAAAAAAAAATAAAAAAAAAAAATTGAAACCACTCCCACCCCACTCCTTCCGACTGACAACCAACACTTGCCAAAGAAACCTGCTTTGAGGGGAGTCTTGGAAAGGTGCGGGTGAGTTGGGTGTGTTCCGGGCCAGCACCCAGAGAGTGGGGGGGAAAAGCCCCTTTCTGTTCCCAGGAACCCCAATTTCCGGGGCTCGCCCACTCAGGTAGACCGAAGCCAGCTTGCTGTCGTTCGCATTTCGTCGTGCCGCGCTCCCCAATCCCCTTGGGCTGGCTCCACAATTGTCCCTGCGATCGCAAGTCTTCCCCCTGGACTAACAACAGGACTGACTGGGAGGACAGCGACGCCCTGGCGTGCAGACATGAAAGTGACAGAACGACTCTATGGGCACTTGATGGATGCAGGTTGTGCAGTCGCCGCCGAATTCTCTCCCCGGGAGCCGGGGACCACAGGCCCCCACTTAGCTGCCGACTGCTCTGGTGGGGGCAAGAAAAAGCTGCGCCTTTGGCCCGAGAGTCAGATCTTTGCCCAGAGCTGCTGTCGGAGCCGCTGGAGGTGGAGGCAAGCACGCAGCAGCTGGGCACCCAGGGCCCGATCGCCTAAGATCAGGCGCTTCATCGGGTCGGCTTCTGGTCCTCCTTCCTCTCTCTCTCTCTTTTTCTCGTCTCCAAACTCCCCACCTTTCCGACGAGCAATCAATCAATGAGTCCCTCAAGCCACCGTGGCGGGGTCCCCTCGGCCTACTCCCCGCGCTCTTGAGGCAGGATCACGAACACGTTCTGCCCCCTCTACGCCACCGACCGACTGCTTCCTCGGGCAGGAGAAACGGCAGCACAAGAAATTATGTAACTCGGGGTTTGCCTCCTCGGAGGCACCCAGCCCGGAGGGTCGGGTCGGGACGGCGTTTGGGGGGGCAGGTCTGAGAGATTCGGAAAAGCATCTAACGTGTGCACTCACACAAAGGGGGTGCCCTCCTCGGCCCCCAGCTTCCAAGCGCGGGCTGCCAAGGCAAAGTAGAGTGGGGACCAAACAGCTGGGGTGCAAATGTCTCTCCAGTCCCTTGCCCAGCAAGATGCTAAATGAGAAAACTAAAGGGAGAGGAGTCACACAGCCTTGCAAGAGGAGGAGGTCACTGGCTGCTCTCGCGGCTGGCTCGGGTTTTGGGGGAGCAGAGCTAGAAAAGAGAGGCCTTTAAATGAGAAGGCAAAAGCCCTGCAAGAGCGGGAAGGGGGCGGCGGCCACCAAGGCCCAAGTCTAGGATGCTGCCTCGGAGAAGCCAAAGTGCGCAGCAACAGCCCCGGGCGCTGCGGACCCCGCTCCACCCTCGGAGCACGCGAGGAGGCGGGTCTAACCAATCGCGAGGCCGAACAGGCCATGGGGGCGGGACTTTGGAGCCCGCAGCCAATGAGCGGCCCGCCCTTGCTGGTCGCTGCGTCCAATCACAGTCGCGAGAGAGGGCGCGGCTTTTGACTGAGTTGGGGCGGGACCTGGCCTGGGGCTGGAGGCTGAAGAGGACCAACCAACTTCCCCGCCCTGGGCATCTTGAGTCCCCGCCCACCCCAGTCACGTGAGCGTCCAAGATGGCGGCGTTGGGGCGAGAGGTGGTATCTGACCCGAGAGATTCTAGTGCGGTCCCAGGGGGAGCTGGGGAAGCTCCCAAGGTAGGTGGAATCCGAAATGGCTTTGGGGTCTCAATTTCTGCGGCCTTTGAGTGTTATTGGACGTTTCCGAAGTGCATGTATGAAGAATGTTTTGCAAAGCTAGCAAATTCAGCTCACAAGTTGCAATTTATTCCACTGTCGCTACGGAAAGAGATGCAGAGAAAATAGGAGGCATACGGTTTGATCCTGAGTCTTTGAAGATGTTTATTTGATGTGTTTTTATTTTTTTAACTCTCTGCCTTTGCACAGACTTTTTTTTAAACTTAGAATGATTCTAAGATGAAAGCTTAGTGCAGTGGCTCACTTTGCTCACCCACCCACCACCCTCGCCAAAGTCTGTATTTGCTTCAGTGTCAACTTATTCTGGGAAAACTTTATACTCTTCCCCTGCAAGATTAAGTTTGATTTCTGAATTTTTCTTATTTTGTTTCAATGCACACTTACTCGAGTCTAAATTAGCTGGGTTGAGAGTTCAGGATTCTGTCTTGAGTGTCCCGAGTTTTGTCAGAAATATTGTAGCACCTGGTGAGTGAATCTTGAATAACATTATTAGACTTAGGTCAAATAAATATACTCATTGCAGAACCAACTACCCAATGCTTGATGCACTCATCCGGAAACAAATTGAGTGATCCTAAACTCAAAATGTTGATTATGAGGCAGGGGAGCTATGGGCAATCGGGACTGCCGCCTCATTCAGCCAGTGGGGAAGATGGTCAGTGGGGAAGAGAGCTGGCCATGTGTGGCTGGCAGGAGGGGGCACCCACACTGCCAGCGGCCTGGGGACAGTGCTGAGTTGGGCTAGTTGGTGTTGCAGTACTCAGAGATCATTCCTAGGCATATAAGGGATGCTGAGGTCCAAACTCAATTCGGATGTGTCCAAGCTCTCACCTTTCATGAGTGTCCGAGCATCAATGAGGCTGACAGCTGCAAGACCAGTGGGAATCAGCAGTGCTTTCTGAGGAAGTTCTAAGAAAGTGACATGCTGCAGTATGCAAAGCAGGGCTATAGCAGTCTGTGTGTCTCCCTGGACTTCTTCAAGCCCAACGTCCAGGTGGATCTCACCTGCTGCTGCAAAAACATCTCCTTCTGTAACCGGTTTTAACACCACCACCTCCCCTCCATGGCCAGTTCTATCCCGCATTTAGGAAGTATTTAACCCCTGCCCTCCACTAAGGAGAGAACAAGCCTTCATACTTTCCGTGCCCACCTGCATACATGTCACCCACCATCTGTGGTCACTCCAGCTAGGTAGTGCTCATACCACAATGAATACAGTGGCCCCGGAACTGCCCAAGCCAGGCCATGCTGAGTTCTAGGGCTCAGAGCTGACCCCCTTTTCTTAAACCCAAAGGACGTGGGGTACCTTCACCTCCTGCTCTATTTGGTACTTACCTGCAATTTCTCCACCCCATCTTTGCTCCCATTCCTACTCTTTGTCAGGCAAAATTCTGCGTATCTTAAAAAAAAATGTTAATTTGGGCCCGAGCAATAGCACAGTGGTAGGGTGTTTGCCTTGCACTTGGCCTCCCCTGGATGAATCACAGTTTGATTCCTGGCATCCCATACACTCCCTGGAGCTTGTGTCTTCAGAATGTTGATGCCATGGAATATGAATGGATTAGCCTTTTTTTGTTCCACACACAGTTGGTGGTTGTGCATATCAGGAGTTGCACATCAAGTTATGTTGCTCACATACATAGACATCATGGATATCAAACTCTACTAGTTTTGAGCACATTCTGGTTGTCAGCTCACCAAAGTTTACTCAAGTGCACACACAAGTACTTTCACATCTCTTTATTTGCTAAGTTCACTGGTGATCCTACCTACGTGATTGTAGGGTATCTAACATGATATCTCTTGTGGTGCCAGGAATCTTAACAGCAGGCCTGCCAGGATCTTGCTCAGTACACAGTGCAACACCAGGAATGAAACTCACTGGAGAAAGGGGGGGAAGAGAGGAGAGGGGAAGAGAGAAAATTGGCTCAAGTGACAGAACACATAACAAAATATGTGCAAGACCCTAAATTCCACCTAAGTACCAAATGCCCCTCACCTAGCATCATTAACAAGACCTTTATTTAAAAAGTCATTAATGATAAGTTTGCTAATGTTGATTGAATTGACTGAAGGTATATAAAAGCAAATGTTTGTATCTGACACACTACTAAACTCTAAATGCATTTAAATCACAAGTCTAGACTTTTTAAAAAGAAATAAAATCAGGTTTTCTTTTGAAACTGAGGAAGGGGAGGAAGAGAGAAAATATATAACATGCTCAAGAGAAAGCACAGCCTTCTCTAAAAGTAGGAAAGCCTCAGTACACATCCCAGCATGAAAGTATGAAAGTATACATCTCAAGAGGGGAGATGTGGGCGACATGTGCTCAAACATCATGTACCCAGGCAACACCTGTGCCGAATCTGTAGAATTTCTAATTTATTATTATTAACTGATGGTTTTGGAATTTTGTATATTCTAGGATCTCATGAAGGCAGCATACACACATAGTCAGCCCAGTCTTTATCTCGATGGTGGAAAACTCAGAAGATCAATGATTTTTGAAATCATAGAAAAGAAGTTGGAATATCTTAAAAATGAAAAGTAAGAGACATACCCAGACGAAAGTTGATAAGCTTATTTTCTATATTGTCATAACTTCTCAGAACCTAAGACTTTCTAACTTTATTAAGTTAAGAAAATTTATAAAATAATAACTGGAAGGAAATATATACATATGAAAAGTTTCTTGGGATATTGGGACATTGAATAATTTATTTTACTTTATAAAAAAATGACAAAAATGAGCCAACAGTTAGATTAAGTGGTAGATATCCATGCTCAGCATATTTGAGTCCCTAAGTGATTATCCTTTTTTTTTTTTTTTTTTTTTGGTTTTTGGGTCACACCCAGCAGTGCTCAGGGGTTACTCCTGGCTCCATGCTCAGAAATTGCTCCTGGCAGGCACGGGGGACCATATGGGGCACCGGGATTCGAACCGATGACCTTTTGCATGAAAGGCAAACGCCTTACCTCCATGCTATCTCCCGGCCCCCCTAAGTGATTATCCTAATAACTTCATACTCCTCACCCTCAGCACCACCTGGTATGGCCTCGCTAACAAAATGTATAAAATTACTCAAATGCTCTTTTTGCGGTAGTTTTATTTACACATAATTTCAAAAACATCAGTTGGAAGCCAATTTTGATTTTATTTATTAACAGTAATTATACTCATTTTAGATTTGATTTACCTTGGCCACAGAACTGAGTTTGGCAAGAAAGGACTAGCGAATAGATTTAAGAATAGAAATCAGGGGCCCGGGAGATAGCATGGAGGTAAGGCATTTGCCTTTCATGCAAAAGGTCATCGGTTCGAATCCCGGTGCCCCATATGGTCCCCCGTGCCTGCCAGGAGCAATTTCTGAGCATGGAGCCAGGAGTAACCCCTGAGCACTGCCGGGTGTGACCCAAAAACCAAAAAAAAAAAAAAAAAAAAAAAAAGAATAGAAATCAAAGGATGTTGGGTTTTTATGTAGCTATTTTTGGTATTCAAGTATGAGTCAAATAATAAAATTAGCCTATCAGATCTCTTTGAATAATGTTCTGAAAATCTTCAACATTAATTTAAATGTATCTGAACTGGATTTGGAGCAATAGTATACCGCTGTAGCTAAAGTTGTTTGCCTTGTATTTAGGTTCAGTCTCCAGCATTCTATATGGTCCCTTGACCACCACTAGCAATAATCCCTGAGCAAAAAGCCAGGAGCATCCCCGAACATTGCTAGATGTGACTCAAAAACAAAACAAAAAAAAAAAATTAAATGTGTCTGGAGTAATTAAGAAAGTTATTTTCTAGAAGGTCTAATAAAAAATAAACAACTTTTTCTCAAATGAACTAAAGCAAAATTTTTTCAGTATAAAAAATGGCATTTTGGGGGCCGGAGAGATAGCACAGCGGTAAGATGTTTGCCTTAGGCACAGAAGCATGGTGGTTCGAATCCTGGCATCCCATATGGTCCCCTGAGCCTGCCAGGAGCAATTTCTGAGCATGGATCCAGGAGTAACCCCTGAGCGCTGCCGGGTGTGACCCAAAAACTACGAAAAAGAAAGGAGGGGGGATTTGGGGGCCGGAGCAATAGCACAACGGGGAGGGCATTTGCCTTACACACAGACAACTCAAGTTCAGTCTCTAGCATCCTATATGGTCCCCCAAGTCTGCCAGGAGTAATTTCTGAGTGCAGAGCTTAGTAACCTCTGAGCACCACTGGTTGTGGCCCAAAATCTTTCCCCATAAAAGGCATTTTTTTAATTGATTCAGCTAAAAATAATTAACTACATTGGAGCATTTTCATATGTATTTGTGGTCAAAATTTATTCTCTCTCTCTCTCTCTCTCTCTCTCTCTCTCTCTCTCTCTCTCTCTCTCTCTCTCTCTCTCTCTCTCTCTCTTTTGGTTTTTGGGTCATACCCAGCAGTGTTCAGGGGTTCCTCCTGGCTCCATGCTCAGAAATTGCTCCTGGCAGGCACGGGGGACCATATGGGGCACCGGGATTCGAACAGATGACTTTTTGCATGAAAGGCAAACGCCTTGCCTCCATGCTATCTCCCAGGCCCCAAGATTTATTCTCTTAATTTAAAAGAAGTGCCTTTAGAAACACTCAGATATTCTTAGAAAGGGACTCATTCTCTCATTAGAGTGCAGGTTCCTAAAGTGGGGGGGGGGGGTTTATCTTGTTTGCTTTATTACCCTGTTCTCAACACATAGAAAATACCTACTTCTTTTTTATTTTTTTTTTTTTTTACAGTATAAGGGATTAAACTCAGGTCTCCTATATGCAAGGCATGTATTTTACCACTGAACTACATCCCTCACCCCTGAAAATACCTTTCTTATATAAGTGTTTAAGATATATTTGATGTTAGTAAATATAATTACAAAGAATTATTTAGAGATTGATATATCAATTAAGGGATAATATTATGTTGAACTTCATTTTCCCATTTTTCTTTTAGTACTTCAAATATAAAAAGAACAGTGTTCTTTGGAGCTGCAGCCAGTTTATCTGGGATGTTGGCAAACTTTGTTTTCAGAAGTAGTTTCAAGGTTCAGCATGATGCTTTGAAGACATATGCTTCATTGGCCTCGCTTCCATTTTTGGCTACTGTGGTTGCTAACAAGTACCTTGTAACTGACGCTTTATATTCAGGTAAATTTTTAATTCATCAATCTATAATGTGGCTATAAGTCAAGTTTCTCATTAGCATAATACTGTTGCTACTGCTGATAATACTCCAATATACTCTGAATATTGGATACGATATAATACGATACAGTATACTTTGTATGTTGCTTCATGACTTTATCAAACACCTTCACATGTGTTGTCTGACTTTAGTCTTTTAAATCTTTTTAGTTAGGTGGGTATGTATAATTGTTTTTTTTTTTTAATTGGGAGGGGAAGTTGTCCATTCCTTTGGTACATATGTGTTGGTAAGTGTCAAGTCCTCTTGATCTGTTGATCTCTTAACTAGTATTTCAGGTTCATCCTTATATATGTTTGTGTGATACAAGTTTGGAAGTTCCTGTCTTTTTGTTTGTTTGGATACCACACTCACCAGGTGCTCAGGGCTAACTCCTCTCTCTGTTCAGGGATCACTACTGGCAGGGAAGAGCTTAAAGGATGCCAGGGATCAAACTCAAGTCAGCAATATGCAAAGCAACTGTCTTTCCTGCTGTACTGTTTCTCCTGCCTCAGTTTTCTCCTTTCCAGAGAAAAGTAACCAACATGTTTCAGAAACATTCTAAGAAACAATATAGTGGGCGCTAGGGAAGGGCAGTTAGATCAAGCTTTGACATACTATACATAATATTTCAGATTCTGCCTCCCACCATTTAAGTTTTGTGATTTTGAGAGGCAGTTAATTTCAAGTCTGGTTCTGTTATGTTTTTTTGTTTGTTTGTTTGTTCTTTGGGGGGGGGGGTCACACCCGGCAGTGCTCAGGGGTTATTCCTGGCTCCATGCTCAGAAATTGCTCCTGGCAGGCACAGGGGACCATATGGGACGCTGGGATTCGAACCGATGACCTTCTGTATGAAAAGCAAACAAACGCCTTACCTCCATGCTATCTCTCCAGCCCTGGTTCTGTTGTTTTAACTGTGAATTAAGAGTATTATTGGGGCCGGAGCAATAGCACATTGGTAAGGTGTTTGACTTGCATTCGGCCAACATAGGACGGAACAGTTTGAATCCTGGCATCCCACATGGTCCCTCGAGCCTTCTAGGAGCGACCTCTGAGTGCAGAGCCAGGAGTAACTCCTGAGCATCACCAGATGTGATCCAAAAACAAAAAAACCAGGATTATTACTATTTACCTCATAGGACTATATTGATAATTAAAAGACACTCTCTACATTAAATGCCTAAGATATTATCTGGCATTTTATGACATAATGTTAGTTTTCACATACTCCCTTTACAAGTAGTCATTGATGGAATTTCTGATCACTGTTCATCTGCTCCTTGTTTAAATATCTCATCCTCTGGAAACTCTGAGCTCCTTTAAGATAGGTTAGGTTTCTAGAAATACTTTATTTTACCTTCAAAGCATTGTGGACTTAAAAATCACTCATTGAGATATTTATCTACTATCTTTCCTTCCTGGTAGACTGACTAAAGGTCAGACAGAGAATATGTCTCTTATGAATTAGCATTCCTTAGCATTAGACACATGCCTGCCACAGACAATAAGAGTATGAAATAGGGGTCAGAGCTTTTCATGAAGCCAACCCTGGTTTGAACCCAGGCATCCCATGCAGGAGTAAATTCTTAGCACAGAGCCAGGAATAGTCCTTAAGCACCATTGGGTGTGGTGTGGTCCAGAAACAACAAAAATAATGTATTGACATAGAGACTAGATGTTTGGTATGCCAGTTTAATACTTATTATGAAATTATGTCTATGACAACTCTATAATATGCTAGAGATGGCTCTTTTATGTAAAATATAATAAAATCATTTTAAAATGTAATGTTTAGGGGCCGGAACAGTGGTGCAGCGGTAGGGCGTTTGCCATGCACGGGGCTGATCCAGGACAGACCTTTGTTTGATCTCTCGGCATCCCATATGGTCCCCCAAGCCAGGAGCAACTTCTAAGCGTAAAGCCAGAAGTAACACATGAGTGTCACTGGGTGTGGCCCAAAAATTATATATATAAAAAAAAAAGTAATGTATTTAGTCTGTTATATGCCACTAATTGAATTGGGTGGGGAGGGCTTTGGGTCACACTGAGCACTCAGGGGTTACTCCTGGCAGGCTCAGGAACCATATGGGATGCCAGGGATTCAAAGCACTGAGCTTCTACAGGTAAATGCCCTACTTCCATTCTATCTCTCCAGCCCCCATTGCGCTTACTGAATTTTTAATTTTTTAAATTTTTTTATTTTGTTTTTTTGGTTTTTGGGTCACACCCAGTAGCGCTCACGAGTTACTCCTGGCTCTATGCTCAGAAATCGCCCCTGGCAGGCACGGGGGATCATATTGGATGCCGGGATTCCATCCATCGTCCTTCTGTATGAAAGGCAAACACCTTACTTCCATGCTATCTCACTGGCCCCACCGCTGATTGAAATTTTTTTGTTTGTTTGTTTTTGTTTTTTTGGTTTTTGGGCCACTCCCGGTGGTGCTCAGGGGTTACTCCTGGCTCTCTGCTCAGAAATAGCTCCTGGCAGGCACGGGGACCATATGGGACACCGGGATTCGAACCAACTACCTTAGGCCCTGGAGCAGCTGCTTGCAAGGCAAACATCGCTGTGTTATCTCTGGAGACTATAAGATGATCTTAATGTTTCTTATTTCTGAGTTTTAAATGGACACCCAATTTGCTTTTGTATTCTAGGTAATATAAGCAGGGAAAATTGTATTCTGAGAAGTTCACTTGTTGCCATACTGTGTGGTGTTTTATATCCCAGTGGTTTGGCTTTTTCTAAAAGTGGGCGTCTGGCAGTCAAGTAAGTTCATCTCCTTTTCCTTTTCTTCTTTATATAGGTTAATAAACTTTTTAGCTAATACTAAACATATTTTAGTCAGAAATTAAAAACTAAATTTTAATTAAAAATTAAAATTTTTTTGGTATGTACATGAAAAAAATATAGAAAGAACATTATTAGTGTAAGAGGACTCAGTGAACTTTTTGTGGAGACATGATAACAGTTTTTTTTTTTTTTTTCCCTTTTTAGGTATCATACTGTTCCATTGCCAGCAAAAGGAAGGGTTTTACTTCACTGGATGTTGCTTTGTCAAACACATATAAAAGTAATGGCAGTACCACTAGTCTTTCAAACATGCTTTGGAATTGTTCATGGTCTATATAGTTATGCATTATTTCAAAGTATACATGAAGAAACTGTAAATAAAGACTAATCAAAGAATAAAAGAGTACTACATCAGTAGAATTGACCTTTTTATGAGGACTCAATTACTTCTGAAAGCATTTAAAGCAGTGGTCCTCAAACTATGGCCCACGGGTCACATATTGTATTTGTTCCCGTTTTGTTTCTTCACATCAAAATAAGATGTATGCAGTGTGCATAGGTATTTGTTCGTAATTTTTGTTTTTACTATAGTCTGGCCCTCCAATGGTCTGAGGGACAGTGAACTGGGCCCCTGTTTAAAAAGTTTGAGGACCCCTGATTTAAAGGATGCATAGACAAGCAATGCATTTCTATTCCTTTTGACTGTTATAACACAAACTCAATAAATATTTATTAATTTATTGAATAAATGTAGCTCTTGCTTTCTTTCCTCATATATAGAAATAGATTTGGAGCCTAAGGTATTACCAGAACATAAATTCTATCATTGAACATTTATTAAGCATCTCAGGCAACTGTAAAGAAAAAAAAAATGAAGAAAATGAAAGGTATGATCTTTCCAACACTGCAGAGCTGGTTTGACTCCCCAAGCAAGAGCTGGAGTAGCCCCTGATCATTGTGTGTGTCCCCAAAACAAAACACCAACTCAAGCAACTTTGTTACATGTAATAAGAAGTAGTCCTTTTACCAAAGCACTCATAATCAGAAGAGATATAAAATCAGGGATGTAGCTCATAAATAGAGCACTTTGGTGAAATCTAGGGTATGATCCTCGGCAAAACAAAAGAATGTGAATACTGGTTGGTCGTTTAGTCAGTGGGCCAAACCCAGCAGCAATAGGTTACTCCTGGCTCTGAACGTGTGTGCCAGGCAAAGGCCCTACCGTTATACTATCACTTCAGCCCGAAGAATGTGAATACTTAACCTGTGAAACTAACACATAATGGATAAATTTCAGCCCTAACTGCTGTTGAAGCAGAAGGGAAACCCATGAAGAAAAAAGTGATATTTGACCTAACAGTTGAACAATAATAGAAAATAATAGGAATGATATGTCCCTCAACTGTAAGTTCTATTAATTATAAGGCCAATATGCATCAACACATCTGGGTTATAAATGTTTTCTCAAATGCTATCAATATTTTACTTTGATTGTTCTTATATTCATGCATATTTGTTAAAGTAAAATTTTTTACAGTTTTTTTTCCCAGTATTTGTAATATATATTTGTAACTCAAAACTAAAAAGATGGGAGCCACACCTGGCAATACTCAGGGGTTACTCATGGCTCTGCACTCAGGAATTACTCCAGGCAGTGCTTGGGTGCCCTATGAGATGCTAGAGACCAGATGAGTTTCATGCAAGGCAAATGCCCTACCCACTGTACTATTTTTTGGCCCCCCAAAATTATATATTTTAAAATGTCACCATTGAAAGAGCATTGATAGATAGAGTATGCCAAATATCTATGTATGATCCAAAATATTCAACAAATTGGGACCAGAGTGGTGGCATGGTAGTAGGGCATTTGCCTTGCACGCAGCTGACCTAGGATGGACCTCGGTCCCATACAATCCCCCAAGCCAGGAGCGATTTCTGAGCACAGAGTCAGTACTAACCCCTGTACATCAATGGATGTGTTCCCCCCACCCGAAAAAAATCAACAAACAAAATGGAGCGACATGATCCATTCTCAGAAGAAGAGAATTAATATAGACCAACCCAATTTGAGCCCATTCAAATATTAATTAGTTATTTAATTATAAAAAGGTATAACTATATATTAAATATAATATCTTATTTTAAATAGAATAAGGTTTTATATTTGGTTTTTGGGTCACATCCAATGATGTTCAGGGGTTACTCCTGGCTCTGCACTCTGAAATGGTTCCTGGCAGTCTCCTGGGGCTATATAGGATGCTGAGAATCAAACCCAGATCCATTCTGGGTTGGCCATGTGCAAGGCAAGCACCCTATAGCTGTGCAATCATTCCAGCCCCAATAAGATCTATTTTAAATGAACCATGTAGGTGCCAGAGAGATGATAGTACAGGTAAGGCAGCTTACTTTGTGCATATATATGAACTGGATTCAACCCACTCTACCACATCTGGTCACCTGAGCAGCACCAGAAGTTATCCCTGAGTACGGAACCAAGAATAAGTCCAGGTTAGCCGCAAGCTGACAATGCAAGGCAAGCACCATACCTGCTGTATAATATATCTGGCCTATATGCAAAAGCCCTTTAAGGTGAATTCTAAGTCATAAATTACCTAAAAATGTCTTTGATTATTGCCCCGATAAACAATTTAGTCATTCTTGAAAAGTTACTTATATATTTCATGTAGAGTATTTTATAGTATTCTCTACATATCTCAAAGAAATTGAGAGTTTTTGGGGCCAGAGCGATAGCACAGCAGTAGGGCGTTTACCTTGCACACGATTGACCCAGGGCAGACCTGGGTTGAATCTCTGGAGTCCCATATGGTCCCTTGAGCCAGGAGCAATTTCTGAGCGCATAGCCAGGAGTAACTCTGATCATCACCAGGTGAGGCCCAAACCCCCTCAACCCCCCAAAAAAAGAAATAGAAAACTTTTATATAGTTATCTACTGCTCCTAGTCTTTTTATGCCCACTTAGAAGTCAGAGAAACATCAGTTCTCAAAATATGAAATAATAAATAATGTTCTAAAAGTTATGTTTAAAGTTCATTGGCAGTGTTATACATTATTCATTCACAAATGTGCCAGCTGGTTGTGCTGGCACACATATTTTCTCAAGTATTTAAAAGAAATACAATGAATAGAATAGAATGAATAAGTAGAATTTAGATTGATAGCTAAGGGAAGTAACAAACTGACCTACAACCTGAAGGAGGCATATCAGATATAGGGATGAAGAACCGTCAAGTAGAGGGAGCAACATGGCTGAAAAATCAACAGCTCTAAAAAGTTTAGACAGTAAGTAATAGAATGGCCACAATAAATTAGTATTCAAGTGGCTCAAATGTGAGGTAGCACAAGAAGTAGCTCGTTTAGTAAGTACTATTGCCTTTTAATTAGCTGATCCTTGTTAAATTCTTGGAACAGCTTATGGTCATATGATCACTCCACTAGCAGTCATCCCTAAGGATCAGGAGTAAACCCTGAGCAGTCAGGTATCTCCTCCCTTCTTTCCCCCCCCCCCCAAAAAAAAAAAAGCAGACTGGGAGAAAAAACAAAGTCAGTTTATACGTTTTGTCACCCATGTTTAAGACTTTTGTTTTGCCTTGTTTGGGGGTCACTCCTGGCAATGCTCAGGGATGACTCCTGGCTCTGCACTCAACAATCACTTCTGGTAGTGCTGGGTTACCATATAGGATGTCAAGGATGAAACTCAGGTCACATGAATGCTAAGCTTTATGCAGGGTTTAATTCAAAGTCTACAGGAAGTTACTAAATCGAACAGTAGGTCACATAAACCTATTAATATATTTTTCTACTATGAGTTCTTTATAGGGAATATGTACGCAATCTCTGCAAATGAGTTTTCAGAGGTCATCAGCATTCCCGGCACCCCTTACTCAACTCTGCTATATACTCCCGGGCAAAGGCTGCATTGAAAATAAGTATACTCCTGCTCTAGAAATGCTCAGATTAAGGTAGGGCAAACAACCAGAAAAAAAAAAAAAAAAAAAAAACCAAGGTGCAAGGAGCAAAAAGATCCAAGGAAGAAAGATCAAAGAGCTTGGATTTTTTTTCCATTTTTTGACCAAGCATTCGAGTCTCACGCCTGCGCAGGCCAACATTCATTTCTAAAATTAAGTTTCCACAGGCCTCGGGGAACCCAATAATTGGTACCCTTTCCAGAGGCCATCAGGATCTCTAAGTTCCTACGCCTTAGGCTACTCAGACGGCAGCCTCCAAGGTTACAAAGCTCCGCGCCGGGCAACCAATCAGCGGCCGTGACCTCACGCTCGCCCCGCGAGTCACGTGTCAGCCAAGATGGCTGCCCGCAGGTTAACTGGACGGACCTTGCAGTGAGCCGCCGTGTGGAGAGGTAAGATCCGAGACGGCAGCGAGCCGTGGGTGAGCATCAGGTGCTGGAGTTCAGAGGCAGCGGGTGCGGTCAGCCCAGAGCGGTGACCGCGGCGTGGAAATGAGATCCTGGGAAAAGCATTGACCCTAAGCAGGCTACCTCCGGGTCGCTTTCCATACCAGACTCTTTCTTGTAAATTAAGACTGTAAGAGGGTTTTTGAAAAAGCCTGCGACGTTGTGTCATTCCTGGATTACGGCTAGTGTAGTAATCCCTTGTTAAGGTTTCCCGAGATCCCACCTGAGTAGCACTAGAATTGATGCAGAAACATGGGAAAACGTTGGGTTGGAAGATGGCGTGCTGGCTTTTTAAAATGGAAGTTTCTCATGGGCAACAGGGATAAAAGGATCTGTTTCAGGGTGCCCTAGTTAGTAATTTTGATGAATTAAGAGTGGGTTTTAATGGTCACACTTAAAAGATGACGTGTCCACAGAATTTGGAACTTCACCTCTAGGCAGAACGGAAAACCTGGAGTTGGTAATTGGACCAGACTTAAATCATTCGATTCAGATTGACACCACTCACTATGACCTGAATTTCAGTGTCATGCTACTACAACTTCCCTACAGGCAAAACCATTCAAAACTCTTGTTGATCACATTGTGTTTGTCATGTTATAGCAACCTAGACTTAAGTGTAGGAAACCTGGTGATAAATTCCTAACCCTGCATTGTATTTAGGTTGATTTTAAATGGAGATATGCAATTTCAGTGTACTCAACATTTCCCAAACGATACCACGATGCCAAATAAGCGTATGAGTTGTAATGTATATAATTCTAAAACCAAGGGTTTATTATTATTATCTACGAATATTTGCTTTAACTCTACTACTGATACCTGATCTTTTAAATCTTTTTTTTTCTTCTGGTTTTTGGGCCACACCCGGCTGTGCTCAGGGGATATGCTTGGCTGTCCGCCCAGAAATAGCTCCTGGCAGGCATGGGGACCATATGGGACACCGGGATTCGAACCAACCACCTTTGGTCCTAGATCGCCGCTGTGCTGTCTCTCCAGGCCCCTGATCTTTTAAATCTTTATGACAAAACTCATCATTGACTACCTCCTACTCTGACTTTATCAATTAAATTCTAGCCGGGGGTAGTATTGCTACCTGAGGTAGCTTGCTTTCCAAATAGCTAGCAATATTAAGAATTTTGTTTCTAGCGGGTCGGAGAGATATATGGAGATAGGGCATTTGCCTTGCATGCAGAAGGACGGTGGTTCGAATCCCAGTGATATATGATCCCCTGAGCCTGCCAGAAGTGATTTCTGAGCATAAGCCAGGAGTAACCCCTGAACGCTGCCGGGTATGACCCCTTTATTGAAGGTAGGGACAAGGCTTTTTATTTATTTTTACTTAAACACCGTGGTTACAAACATGGCTGTAGTTGGGTTTCTGTCACAAAAAGAAACAACACCCTCCATGTATTTTTTTAATTACTTGACAAATAACTTACGTGTTCTGAAAATCTTAAAATATTTACTGTTGAGAGAACTTTGATCTCTGCCCACCAGTGGGCTGCATGCAACCCATTGTGGGTTCTGACTTTTAAAATAGGTACCAGAGAGATAGCACAGCAGTACGACATTTGCCTTACAGACCTGGGACCAATCATGTGTCAAATCCCGGCATCCCGTTCGGTCTCCGTGCCTGCCAAGAGGGATTTCTGAGCAGAGCCAGAGTAACCCTGATGTGGCCCCAAAAACAAACCAAAAAAATCAAACATTTGAATATCCATTTTATATATTTATATAGCTACAGTACGTAAGAAGTTAGTAAAAAAAAGGTGTCACAAATGGAAAAATTTGAATCCATGTGCTAGAATATACCTACAAGTGAAAACTCCAGTGGTTATACTCAAACCTGATGATTTCTTCTAGCCGAGAGCAGTTTGCTTCTCATTGTAGTGTATTTAGTGCTGTTTCCGCATCAAATGGTTCCTGTCAGTTATATATATTCTTTCATGTTTTTACTTAGAATTTTTTGGGGGGTATGGCATATATCTATTTGGGGGGTTATCAGCAATCAGTCCTGGTGGGCTCAGGGGACCATATGGGATGCCGGGGATCGAACCGAGTTCAGTCTTATGCAAGGCAAATGTCCTCCCCACTGTACTTGCTCAAGTTCTTGATATTTTGTGTAAGAGTATGATTCAACCTCTAGTTATTTTTAAAATTAATTTTTTCTTTTTAAATTAATTCTTATGGTTCATGGAAGCCTTTTGTTTTTCTAGAGATACCTTTTCCTAAGGTTCAAGATGGAAAACCATGAACCAGATAATACTGCCAAGGAAAACTTCATTTTTAATATTATAAACAGAAAAGTTAACCAACTTCCAGAAGCAGAAAGGTAAGAACCCTTAATTTGAATCATTTTTTTTTTATAACAGCCAGATATTGCTCAGTGGTTGAACTAATTTTTGTCCACAAACTATAAATTCCACTCCTCATGCTCCACAGCCCCTGCCCCCATTTTATTATTATTTTGGTTTTTGGGCCACACCTGGTGACGCTTAGGGGTTGCTCCTGGCTTGGGGGACCATATGGGAAACCGGGGGATCAAACCGCGGTCTGTCCTAGGATAGTGCAGTTAAGGCAGGCACCTTACCTTCAGCGCCACCACCCAGGCCCCCCCCCCTTTTTTTTTTTTTGGTTTTTGGGTCACACCCGGCAGTGCTCGGGGTTACTCCTGGCTCCATGCTCAGAAATTGCTCCTGGCAGGCGTGGGGGACCATATGGGGCACCGGGATTCGAACTGATGACCTTTTGCATGAAAGGCAAACGCCTTACCTCCATGCTATCTCCCGGGCCCCATCATTTTATTATTTTGTTTTGGAGCTACACCCAGCTGTGCTCAGAAATTATTCCTGGTGTTCTGCTCAGGCATCACTCCTGGTAGGATTTAGGGGAACCCATATATGGTGCAGGGGATCAAAATCAGATTGGCTGCATGAAAGATAAGCACCCTACCCTGTGTCTTTAATCATGTTTTCATCACTACAATGTTAAACTGCTGATTGTAAATATAGACTATCAGAAGGAAGTAGCCTTTTTGCATTGTAAAAACAAATGCAGAAGTATTAAGTTTTTCTAGGTCAGAATTAGTGTCTTGTGATACCTCTCACCTTACACCTTACACAAGTCCTTGAGAAAAATGAATTTAAGACCATGGGGATAGTAAAGTTACATTTGGAGATGGCAAGTTGCTCCTCAAATTCCAGTTTTTCAATTTCAGGCTATAAAATATAGGCATTTATACTTGTAATACAGGAATGTTCTGTATGAAATATTGAAATCTTAGTTCCATTCCAAAACCTGGCTCCATTTAACTAAAATGGAAAATGTATTTCACAGATGTTGGAAATACTTTATAGGAACTGCTCATTTCCTATTTCCTCAGTTTGCACAAAAATGTAATGATCTTTTACATTTACGCATTTACTATTATTGTTTTGTATGTAGTCTAGATCATAAGGTTCTCTAACTTGCCTACTAGCCCATCTACAGAATAAAAGTCACTTGTTTCCCTCTGGAAATGTACTTCGCTAGTGGGGGTGTTGATGGCAACACCTAGCAGTGTTCCAAGGTCACTTCTAGTAGAGCTCAGGGAACCATTTGGGGTGCAAGGGATTGAACCCAGATTCTACTATGAGAGCCCTGACACCTTGTACTATTTCCTTGGCCCCAGGAAATATATCTTCTTTAAGGGAACACAAGTGCCCCATCAGGAGTAATTCTTGAACACAGAGCCAGTAGTAAACCAAGCATACTGATTGTGGCCCCAAAACGAAATTTTAAAAAACTTTTACAGTACCTTAAAGAATTTTTAAGTGATTGTTAATATAGTACAGAATATCCTTAAATAATTTAACCCTTAAGTTTTAGTAGTACTGTCCCTCAATCCTGACTAAAGCTTTAGAAGAGTGAAAGAAGTACCCCCCCCTTTTTTTTTTAGTTTTTGGGCCACACCCGGTAACGCTCAGGGGTTACCCCTGGCTATGCGCTCAGAAGTCGCTCCTGTCTTGGGGGACCATATGGGACACCAGGAGATCGAACCGCGGTCCATCCAAGGCTTGCGTAGGCAAGGCAGGCACCTTACCTAGCACCACCGCCCGGCCCCTCTAACTCTTAATTTACAGATCTTCTGTGCATTAGGTGCTCCTGATAATACTAAAAAAAAAAATCATCTTCATCTGCATTGTTTTCATGTTATAGATTAGTATAAGCCTGCCATTAATATCAGTGATAAAATCACCTTATAAAGTGATTATTTTCAGAACCTTGGAAAGGCATCCAAATCTTGACTTTTCAAAGCTTTTTATTAGTACCTTTGCAAAATCATAAAATGATTACCAAAATCTAATGTATTACTGTATTCCTGTTAACCAAATTACATTTTTTAGGGATTTTAAAGACTGATTATTAAAGATTTTTTGAAGCTATACTCTCTATCCTGTTATTATTGAAATCCTAATAAACTTTGTCATATATGCCACTTCAGTTATAAAGAGTGCCCATACACACTGGTGCCAAATATACTAGTTTTCTCTCAATTACACAGGCATCTATTTGAAAATAAAGATACAATTTTTCTCCCATCTACACAGGAACCTACTTGAGTATGGATCCACGTTCATTGGAATTAATGCTGCTCTCAGTGGCTTAATAGCGAACAGTCTCTTTCGACGCATCTTAAATGTGACCAAAGGACGTATAGTTTCTAGCATACCTATGGCAGTGGTCCCATTTTTTACAGCAGATGTGTCTTACAAAGGTTTTATAAGTTTACCTTTAAGTACAGGTAAGTTGTTTTTACTATGGACACTTTGTTCTGGCAACTTATATTAGTCCTCAAATCCTAATAAGCTCTATGGCAGTAATCCAGTGTTTGATTAAAATGGAAAACTTCCAGGGCCAGGATGTGGCTCCACAGTAGAGCACTAAGGTGGATGGCGAGTTGGAATGGATATGTTAATGGAAATTAACATTAGAATGCCAAATAAGTAAAATGCTTACACAGCAAATTCAAGCACCTGTTAAACTTTCTCAAGAGGCTCAGAGAAATCAATATCTCACATTTGGTATTTTTTTCTAGGGGGAGTGGGATTTTGGGACACACCGGCCGCACTCAGGGGTACTCCAGATATCAGTCCTGGCATGCTTGGGGAACATACAGATGCCAGGGTCCGTTTGGTATTGGCCACATGAAAGAGATGCCCCACTGCTGTGCTATTATTGCTCTGGCCTACATTTGTTTTGACCCATACCTATGCTCAGTGCATAGGTAGGCTACAGGGGTGCTTATTAGGTGCCATAGGATTGAGCCTAAATAGGCTGAATTCATTCATGACATGCACAACACTTTTATAATGTTATAAAACTTTCTAACTATGCAGTAATTTTTTCCAAACACTAAATTTATATATGTAAGAATTTTTTAAATATTTGGCAGTCACACATATGATGAGTGCTTTGAGATAACTAATAATCATGAAAAATATTTTTCAAATAAACAAATTACGTGCATTACCACAGTGGTGAAGGTCCACTTACATTTACACTCCTTTACGTTGTGTAATTTGCTTGAATCTGCATGATCACTGTGGAAACAATTTCTGTGACCTTTGGAGGCAGTCCAATTTAAGACTGATGAAAAACAATATTAACTTTTTTGTGCCACATCCATCCACAGGTACTATGTTATTCCTGGTTCTGTGTTCAGAAATTATTCCTGGCAGGCTTTGGACACCATATGGGATGCTGGGACTGAATCTTGTCACTGCCGTGTGCAAGATAAATATTCTACCCACCTGCTATTGTTCCAGCCTCTAACATTCTATTTTTAATAAACCATTTTAGGAATTTAAAAACATTATGAAAAAATTTACATGGGTTAAAAGATTTTTTTACAGAAATTTATTAGCTTAGGCTTGCAAGTATAAAATGCAGAGCAAGAAACTATTACAATAGTTTTTCCTAAAATGGTTTTATCAGTTATTCCTTGTTGTCAACGTAACTGTACTTTTCAAAACAACTTATAAAATGCTGCCTAAATATTAAATGTCTGATACATATCAGGAAGTTTTTATAATTTATGCTTGATTACCTGGACATTCATTTTTACAACTGTTGTTTCCTAGGTGATTTGAATTGTGAAACCTGTACCATAATTCGTGGAGGGCTGGTTGGTTTTGTATTGGGTGGCCTATACCCTGTTTTCTTGGCACTACCTGTGAATGGTGGACTAGCAGCCAGGTAGGATTCCATTTTTCTTTTCGTAATTGAAAAACTTTAATATACTAATGGCTAATTAGAAAATGCCTAACTTATTGTCATGTCATGTTAGCTGTCACATTAATAATCATTTCTCAAGAATTTGAAGTATTAGAAATTGATCATACTGTGCCTCTTGCTATTTAGGCTTATTCTTAATTCATGTATTATGTATCCAAAGATGCAAAAAAACAGTATGTCTGATTTGAAAGCTTCATTATATAAACACACATATGAATACAATGTTTTTAAAGAGTTTGAACATATGATGAAAATTATATCAAAATGTCTGGCTATAAGCCTGGAATACCAAAGGAAAATGATTTATTCTGATGAGCTCTCAAATAAGTGTAATATATATGTAATATATTATGTCTCCAAAGAAAACAGAGAAAGAATAAAATGCCAGTGTAAATACTGAAAATTTGACAATATAAAAAAATCTTACTTAAACCAGTTTTAAATTTTGGGGTGGATTGATGTGTTGAGGATTAACACATCTGTATATTCTTCTCTAATGAATTATCTTAATGTTTCTCTTACAGGTATAGCTCAGTTCTGTTACCCGAAAAAACAAATATCCTAGCTTACTGGATTGGGATTTCCAAGCCTGTCTTTAGAAAGATGCTATTTCCCATGTTGCTCCAAACGATGTTTACAGCCTATCTTGGATCTAGACAATATAAACTACTTATAAAGGCTCTTCAGTTACCTGAACCTGGCCAAGAAATTCAATGATTGTTCAATAAGATTGTACACAAATAAAATTATAAAAATAACTGTCTAATTATAATTTGTAAAGTACAGTTTAGGAACCTACAACATAAGGATACCTACTTAAACTTCTCTAGTATTACTTTCATTCACCTTGTTCTTCAGTAAGCTTGACCCATAATGCAAGGGGAAGGAAATCTGGAGACTTCAGAAAGCCATAGATGGAATGGGCTGAAAATGAGTGATAACACAAATGCCATTATTCATCTACAGAATCTTATTTTAAGCACTGCCTTCAGGGGTTTAATTCCAATATTCATTTTGAGGGATACTAGATATATAAACAGGTATTTGATAGATTCTTCAAGTGTCTTATCTGTTTGATTAACCTCTCACCGTTTCATCAATGGCCTAACTCAAGGCTTGGCATTACAGAAGGTATTGTAAATTGCTTAATTATGTGATATGCCAACACTCAAATGGCTCCCCAGTCGTTTCTAGTGCCCCTGGTTTTGTTTTCCCCGAGGTGCCATGTAGCATAGTGCCAGATTCCAAAAGGGGTCAAAACATGCAAGGCAAGTCCCTTCCTTATATCCTCCTGCATTTCCAGACCCAGGTTAATTTAAGTAATGTACAATGTTCCTGATTACCCCTATCCCGATTCAGGGGCTGCACTGGCTGTGCTCAGATCTTCCATCCGTCTCCACACACAGGAAATCATTTTTAGCAATGTTTGGGGGACACATGGGATGCTGGGGTTTGAACCAAGTTGGCTATGTACAACACAAGCCCCTTACCCACTGCATTATCACTTATTTGAAATTTAAAAGTCACTGTAACAAGATTTTATGTGTTTATGTATACATATATTTATGCTTTGGGGCCACATCCAGCTATGTTCAGGAGTTACTACTGGCTACTTACTGGCTGTGCACTTAGGAATCACTCCTGGCAGTGCTTGGACCATATGGGATGCCAGGTTTCAAAATCTGGTTGGCAACATGTGAGGCGAATACCTTATCAGACCTACTATCACTCCAGCATGCCCTAAGATTTCTTTTTCCAGTTGCTTTAATCAGTGACAATATAAGTTAAAGAACTTTGATGAGGGAAAATACCTCATCTGAGAATGAAGCCATAATCCATATGTTTTATGTCCTACTTCTAGATCAACTTCTGGTCTTGTGCTATGGCTCCAGTGTATCCTGGCTGAGAATCACTTACTGGTCTAAAATAGAGAATCATGGGAGTCTTATCAAACAATATTAAGTGCCACTCGGATCACATATAGTGATGTAATCTTGTGCTGAGTAACCATCTAGAAAATGCAGCTTCATTAAAGCCTGTTTCTCCACAGAATAAACTTGGTACTACTTAAAGCTAAAAATTAAAGTGAAATAAACTATGCAGCTTTTTAGAAAGAAAAATAATCTGTTCTTTTAGCAAGCATCTAATCAGGTGAACCATAGCAAATTTATATAGAAAACAATCTGAATTACAAAGCAAAGAATCTGCACTTTACTAAACATTCTGTGTTCTAGAATTTTGAAGTTTTTATTATCTTGATTCTTCTTACATTTTATCCATCTTATATAATGAATATGCTCGTCAACTAATAAAAACATTCATTTAAAAGAAAACGAACATTGCCCGGAGCCTGTAGTTGCTCTTATGACAGGATACTTCATGGACAGGGAGGGGGTCTCCCTGTTTTTAAGCCAAAGGTTTTTCCTTTTTATTTCCCCAACTTTTGCTGTGCCTATAGAAAAAATTGCCATCCCCACTTTCTTCATTTTAAACAGAGGCTCCCACCTTTTTCATAGAACTTTGGGACATGTATTACTTTGTTTTACCTCATCTTTCTGCATTTTTCTATAAAAATTAAGAAGGAAAAAGAAAGGGTGGGGACCAGGGGCCAAGAAGAGAAAAAAGGACAGAACTAAATGTCCAAAGTCAAAAACAGAATCAGGACAACTAAACTTAATCTGAACTTAAATGGACATGGACATGTTATACTGGCAGGCCTGGGGCAAAGGGTGGTAGTACAGCATGCACTCTGGGAACATTGGTGGATGGAGGGAGAATGGTCACTGGTGGGAATAGCCCTGATTCACACTGTATATCTGAAATTCAACTACAAATGACTTTGGAGATCACATTGGTTTCAATAAAATAAAGTTTAATTTAAAAAATTTTCCCAAAAATGGGTGCTGGAGTTAAAGCAGGTAAGGTACTGTGATCAACCACGTTGATCCCCAGCATCAGAAATGGTCTCCTAAGCACCCCCAAGAGTGATTTCTGAGCACAAAGCCAGTAATAACCTCTGAGTAACTCTGGCTGTACCCCCCAAAAAACCAGAAAAGATTTAAAAAAAAAGTGTTTATTTTACAAGTGAATATATTAAGATGAGGTTATCACCCTAAAATATCTCATTACTTTTAATTAAGGATTATTCCATGCCATTAGATTTCACTATAAACTGAAAATATCTTCAAAAAAACCATTTAAGTCAACAAAATTTTAAAACCTATTGAAGAGCAAGTTATTAAGTGAATTTCCAAATTAACTTATATTTAAAAGTAGTTAACTGTATTGTGTGACCTATATTCTTTGTACTTTAAAATAATAAATATGACCATATTCAATCTAGGTCATTTGATATTACAATTAGGCATGACTGGCAGAGTATATTGAGAAATTCAATTAAAATACATGGAAAATGCTGAGCTAACAAAACATAACAGTCTCTAACCAAAGGCTCCAGATCCTTTTTGATTCCTGGCTTACATGGCAATTGTTTTTGAAGAACAAATAGCACAGAAAAATGACAGTAAAGGGTCAGAGACATCACAGCAGTAGGGTATTTGCCTTGCAAGTAGTGTACTTGGGAGGAACCTCATTCAATCCCCAGCATCCTATGATTTCCCAGCCTGCTAGGAGTGATTTCTGGGTGCAGAGCCAGGAGTAACCCCTGAGAGCAGCCAGGTATGGCCCAGAAACCAACCAGTCAATCAAGTTTCATTTTTTTTTTTTTTTAGGCCATACCCAGTGATACTCAGGGGTTAAATCCTGGCTTAGGGGACCATATGGGACGGATCGAACCGGGGTCTGTCTGACGCTGCACCACTGCTCTAGCCCCAAATTAATCAAGTTTTAAAAAAGAAAAATGAGAGTAAAATATAGTAACAAACATTTGTAATGGTCTCAAAATTTAGTACTGAAGCTAAGAAAAAGAAAACACCTGAAAATATTTTCAAGAGTCATCTGATTAGTCATCTTAAAAATCTGACTTAAGAATATGGAAGACCTTAAACTCAATCTTGAAAATGATGAACTAGTGATAGTATAGTAAGAAAAGTACATGCTTTTGCATGTGGTGATCCAGACTCAACCCCAGGGAAAACATATAGTCCCCAGAGGCCACCAGGAATGATTCCTAAGACAAAGATAAGAGCACTGGGTATGAGCCAAAAGTAAAAATAAAATATTGAACTAAGCAATCACATGTTTTACAACATTATCAGCAAAGTGTCTAGTATTCTATCAAGGTACTGATGGTCACAAGATGTAGTGCTGATGCCTAATCTTTGGTTACATCCAGCAGTACTTTAGTATCATAAGAGTACTCAATAGTTACACAAGCATAGTCCATTGGAGATTGCTGTCAGGAATAATGAATACTGAAGATTTTAAGAAACTAGGTGAAGTTAACCAGGTTTTTTGCTTTGTTTTGTATAATATCATACAATAACCAAACTTTACAGTTAATAGTATGTATATACCAGGGGGGAAAAAAGGGAAAGAACCTTTCTCCTACCCCCTACCACTTCATACCTCAGAAAGGAGTCAAATACAATAAATTACTGAACCTAGGTCAAATGAAGGAATGTACAAACACAAGCCAACAAAAGTAAAATATAATCATCCAGATTTTAGTTTTTTCAGTCGTGGGGGAGAAAATATCTTTCAGTATCATACTATATACACACACCATGGACACACACACACACAATCTTTCAGTATCATACTATACACACACATACACATACACATCACTCCCATCAACCAGAATTGCCTTACTACTATTCATTAGAAACCTCAAAATAATCTAAAAAAAGTTCCAAGTTATCATCTTAGAAAGATAAAAACCTCAGAATTCAAACATCCTGTCATTGCCCTGAATTGCGATTAACTATCTACACACTTCAACATAACCAACTTCTCCAAAGACATAGACAAATCAGTACATCTATTTTGTTCAAAAAAACTACTTTATAATTAAAAAGTTGACATTAACTTTAATAGTCTCAACAAGATCCGTGTGGTTTTTTAGCTTTAGTGGTTCCAGGAAATAACAACTCATAATATGCCTCATAATCATTGATAGCCTGTCCATGTAATTCTACTCCATTTTGTTAATTACACAGAATGTGTCCTTGATTGTGTCAAGTATTTCCTAAATGAAATTCTATTCTCTTCTCAAATGAGTACAATTTTTAAAAGGTATGCAAAGAACTGAGTATCACTCCTATGAAAGACAAATGGAAAAAGTGTAATTTTGTTCCAAAATTAACTTGGTGTCATGCATCTCTATTAAGTCTTTCAAGGATTCCAGAGAATCTTTTCTTATCTCCATTTCTGGAAAGTGAAATCAGTTCAGAAGTAATTTGGGAACTTGAAAATGGCATTCTTTTTTTTTTTCAGCGGATGCCAAATTTTTGACCGACATGGCTCCCACAATTACTCTGTTACCATCAGTCCAGTCAGTTAACAGGTTGTAGGAAAAGATTCGCTTTTTGCAGACACTGCTAAGCTGTTTAAAGAGAAGAGAAAGAGATTAATTTAGTGATTATAAAATGCACATTTAAAATATTTTGAACACTTTTTGTAGAATTATATCAGGTGTGATTACATTTAACAAATGTGGATTTTGTATATGGTAAAGAAGTGCAAAAACACAATCAGTATAATAAAAATAGGTCGATATGATGATTTAGTTAGTTCAACTTCCAGGAGTTCTCTCCATCAGACAACTATTTTAAAGCTAAGAGTACTGATCAGTCTGCCATCAAGGCACAATGATGTTTAAAAACAAACAAACAAACAAAAAAACAAAACTCCAAAATATTGTTTGTTTTTATATGAATTACAATAGCACTAGTACTGAAAATTTTAAGACAGCCCATATTATATTCTGGAAATCTCTAACTACTAGTCATTCAGAACACGATGTTCTAAAAATAGTAAGACAACAGCTTCATATTAATCATAACATTTTTAATTAACAAGTAGTGAATAGGACACTCTTTAAGATATTGTTTACTACACACTGAAATAAACAGATCTATTGCAAATTCAGAAACTCAAAACATTTTACAGTAAAATGTGCTTACACGTAAATACGACCAAATTTACTTAAAGCCCCTGGTTAGATAGGTCCTAAATACATGCGATACCATGTAAAAACAAGACCATGGAGTTGATGTAAAAATGACAAAAATCACTAAGTTACCAAAATTACAAAAAAAAAAATGAAATGAAAACTAAGAAGACAGTTAAAACGTAGAAATCTAACAAAGCAGCTTTAAAAATAGGCGACACTAATCTCCATTTTCAAATGTTCTTAATCAAGTATTACCCCAAAATGTCATTTATAAAATGACAATCTAAAAATCTACACTTGGAATTTCAAAGCATCCCAATTCAGAAAACTTTGACTGCTGTTATTATCTCAGCCCCAAACTTCAAAGAACGCAGGAAAAAAAAAAGCACAGACATTAGGAAGAAAACATTCCAAGGGAATGGTATATTCTTTTTAGTAAAACACACTTACTGCTTTCAGAACCTTTTAAGACCCACAGTCAGCATTAACAACAATCATTTTCCTATTTTCATCCATTATTTTCCAATGTCATGTTAGAGATGAATAAATTCTTTGAGCCCATAACTGAAAGATCAACAAACCTGGTTTTATTATGACACCATAGTTTTGTCATTGGTACTGCACAAAATTATATACAAAGAAATAGATACAAAATGTTCAAGTATTAATTTCAATTCAAGGCTTCTGTTTCAAAAGCTACATTTAACATATTCCATAAAGATAGCACAAATTAGTCATTTCAAATAACTTTTCCAACTACTTTTGGTTTATATATATCTATATCTATATCTCTCTATATAGATATATATATATAAAATTCAGTAGGCACTAAAAATTCATGCAGCTGCATTGTGAGGGGCTTGTTCCTGCACTTGTATAAGCAGGTTCATCACTCCAGATTGTGAGTTTGGCTTTTACCCATTCATGCTCAAGTGCAGTAGATGTTTTTTACAAAATATACTGTGATGCACTGGAAACCAGAGACCAAGTTAGGTCTCAAATATATTATCTAACAACAAAACATTTACAGTTGTGCAAGAACAAGGATTCCATTTTTATAACCAAATAACAACGAAATAAAACATATTATGTGTAAGATAACTTACATCTTTGGACTGCTGGAAAATACTTCATCATGAACATTTTAAAAATAAAAGACAGCAGAAGCCCTGATATTACCTCTTTTTCCTCATTTCTTATACTACCTTTTAAAATAAAGCAGGAAATGTGGCCAGCAGCTGGTCCCGTCTCTTCTGCCCCAACAGCTGTATCCACTTTAGCACAAAGAAAAACAAGGATACTAAATACGTATAACTTTATCAAACAGTGATGTTTCACAAAGAATTTAATGCCTCTTATACCGCAGTTCATCGTAATTCAAGTCACACATTTTGGGCCACAGCAATAGAAAAGAATTAAGGAAAGAGTATGTCCTATCTTTGGAAAAGGCGACAAATTGTGTCGTTAAATGGCCCGAAGCTTTCTTTTCTTCAAAATTATTTGTAAATAGGACAAAATACCCTTGAAACGTGGAGAATACGATTCTTTGTGAAGCCTCACTTTACACGACTTCATTCACATTTCGAATCCTTCAATATCTAATCATACATGAATGTAATCTAAAATTTCAATACAACAAAAAATAAAGGTCTTCAACAATTTACGCATACTCAGTGATAGGTAATCACTGCGCTGGTCCTCAAAGGTTTCATGTATCATTCTCATTCTTCCTTCAGTTAACTAACGAGGGAGTCTGATCATTTCCAACTTTTGTACTAGTGACATAGTTGTATCTGTCCATTTTAATAGAGTGTTATTTCTAGATCTTCTACTGAAAACTAAAAGAACATTCTTGGAGATATTTAAGATTTCTGCCATCTCCAACAAAGCAACTACAGTAACTATCGCATCTGTGCATGCCCCCAAAGACTTCGTGTGCACCTCTGGAAAGTTGCTCTACAACTGGAATTCCAATTTGCACCTTGTACAACTCGGAACTTCCATTCAACTTCACCTGTGTCACTGTCTCCAAACTGTTATCTCTATTAGCAGCTGTCAGTGTACAGTTGGAACCGATGTCATCCAAGGCCATGTCCACACTGGGGACAGAAGAGCTAGGTACACACACGCAAGTCTGAACAGGTGACACAGTGACAGCTATTTCAACCGGAAGAAGCATCTTCAAAGCCATGACTGACCAGCACGAGTCTGTTTCCAGGGTGGACAGGGCCCAAAGAAGATGTCCCCTCCCGCCTTCCAAATCCAACAAAAAAAGAAAGCAAGAAGAAGAAAAAAGAAAAACACACGCACACGCACACGCACACAACTTGAGATGTGGCCCATTCAAAGTAGACTAAGCAGCCGAGCATGAGCAGTTTACGTCAAGAGATGGATCCTTACCAGGTTGGGAGGCGGGGACGAGAGACTGTTCGAGTGACCCCTACCACGGAGCCTGGCAGGAAGGAAGGAAATCACCTAAAAAAGAAACTGTCAGAGAGATTTAATAGTCACAGGTTTATCAGGAGGAGCTGGCTACAGTGTCACATTCATGCTTCAATTGGAAAGCCTACCCCTTCCAAATAAAAAAAGGTTCAACATGATCTGTCTCCTCCTCTGCAATAATTATCCTATTTTTTTTTTTCCTCCTCTGCAATGTCTCCGGTGCCGAGGTGCTCCGGTGCGCTAGGGTGTGTTTTGTTTTGCTTTTTTTTTTTTTTTTTGGAACGTGGCGTGAGGGAGTGAGTCTGGAAGTGAGGGGAGGGGAGAGAAAGAGCCGCGTTACTTGACCCTACATTTTGAGCGCCGCCGCCTTCCGGGCGCAGGCGGCGCAGAACTCCACCGACACCTTGTCCTTGTCCACATGCAGGCACACGCCTCCCGCCGCGGCCGGGTCGTCGTCGGGCGGCCAGGCGTCGCCGTCGGGCCGCGGCTTGCCCACGGGCAGCGCGTAGTCGTGGTCGCCGGCCGGCGCGTCCCGCAGCAGCGAGGTGCCGAGCCGCAGCCCGACGCCGCTCAGCCGGCCCAGCAGGCGCGCCAGGCCGCTCTCGTTGGCCAGCACGGCGCGCAGGTAGCGGCTCTCCTCCTGCAGCGCCTGCACGCGCCGGCCCAGCTCGCGGTTCTCGGCGCGCAGCTCCTGGTTCTCGGCCGCCAGCCCGCGCACGCGGCTCTCCAGCCCCAGCACGTACTCCTTCTTCTTGAGCCGGTTCAGCCGCGCCGCCGCCGCCGCCGCCTTGCGCGGGCTCCGGCCGCCCGCCGCCACGCCGCCCTCGCCGCCGCCGCCGCCGCCGCCCGCCTTGCGCCGCCGCTTCTCGCCCGCCCCGGCGCCCCCGTCGCCCGCGCCGCTCAGCAGCCGCTGCAGCAGGTCGGAGAAGCGCCGCATCTCGGCCGCCGCCGCCTCGTCGTCGTCGTCGCCGTCGCCGTCGCCGCGCCACAGCCCGCCGCTGTCCGAGCCCGCGCCCGACGACGGCGGCGGCCCCGGCGAGCTCAGCCCGGCCTCCAGGTGCCGCGGGTCCAGCAGGTCGGCCAGCTCCAGCCCCGACAGCAAGTCCATGTCCTCCGGCGGCTCCTCCTCGGGCCCGCGGCCCTCCTCTTCCATGGCGCCCGGCGAGCCGGCCTCCGGGGAGCCGCCGCGCGGGCTGCCGGGAGATCCGGCCGCCGCTTCCTCCGGCGCCTCCGCCGCCTCGGCCGCCCGCGGCTGGTCCGAGCCGGTCGCGGCCGGCGCCGGCCCGTCGCTCCCGGGGGGGGACGCGCCGCCGCTCGAGGCCGCCAGCAGCTGCGCCAGGTGGTGCCTCATGGGGCCCGCCTAGGCCCGGGACCCCCGCCCGAGGGCCCCGGCCCGGCCCGGCTCTCCCCCGGCCCCAGCGCGTGCGGGCGCGGAGCGAGCCAGCCCTCCGACCGCGGGGAGGCCCTCCGAGTCGCGGCCCACCCGGATGGGTGGGTGGGTGGGTGGGTGGCGCGCCTCGACCCCCCGCGCCGAGGCGGGGGGCGGGAACGGGTCGGAGGACGAAAGCGAGGAGCCCGGCGGCGAGGCCCCCGGATGACTCGACCGCGCCACCCGGACAACGGCCCGGCCGGAAGTCGGGGCAGCGGCGCCCGCCCCGCCCCGCCCCGCCCCTGTCGCTCACGCGGTCTCCCCCATCCACCCACCCCCGCCGCTCACCCGTCCCAGTATCGCGAGAGTTGTGGGAGCTCCCGAGCGGGAGACTTTTCGCTCCTCCGCGACGTTTAGGAGCGGCGGCAAAATTGACTCACCTGGGTGGTTCTTCCGTCGTCGCCTTCTGGGCTTTGTTTTCCTACTTTTGCTTTCAAGCCACTCTCCGTATACACCGTTTACACGCTAAATTAAAAAACCAGCACAATCATAGTCTCTGATAAGGTCCCACTTAAGCTGCTCCTTTCCTTTTCCATTATATTCTTCTTTTTAATATATCATATATATATGCATATATATGTGTATATTTTGGGTTTTGGGTCACACCCGGCAGCGCTCAGGGGCTCCTCCTGGCTCTATGCTCAGAAATCGCCCCTGCCAGGCACTGGGGACCATATGGGCTGCTGGGATTCCAATCACCATCCTGCATGAAAGGAAAACGCCTTACCTCCGTGCTATCTCAGCTTGATTACATATATGATTGTAGTCGGGTTTCCGTTATGCAAAGAACACTCCCCCTTTACCAGTGCAACATTCCCCATCACCAATGTCCCACACCTCCCTCCTCTCCACCCCACCCTCACCTGTACTCTAGACAAGCTTCTACTTCCCTCCTTCATTCACCTTGTTATGATAGTTCTCAATGTAGTTATTTCTTTAACAACACTGATCACTCTTTGCGGTGAGCTCCATGGAGTGAGCTGGACCTTCCAGCCTTCCTCTTTTTTGTCTCTGGGGATGACTGCAAAAATGTCTTTTATTTTTCTTAAAACCCGTAGATTATATTCTTGTATCTTTCGACCCATGTCGTCCTGGGATCATTCATTACAAATCTCCCCCACATTTGCTAAATATACGAGTTACATGAAAGTCAAATCTTTGCATTCAAGCATATACGACCCAATAATATCCTCAATAGTGAAACGTTTGGCCGTCTACACTTTATCTGCAGTTGCTTTTGTGAAGTATCGTTTTCTAAATCATCCCAGTTACAGACGGCACAAACCCTCTACAACATTGCTCAAGTGAGCATCTCTAAAAGTATGAACATTCTACGTCATCATAACTTTTCATAAAATGATTAATTTTGTTAGTACTATATATTACCCAGAACATAATAACATTTCCTCACATTTCTCTTTTAAGCCAAAATCCAGACAAATTTGTGCATTAAATTGTAAAGTTCTGGGGCCGGAGAGATAGCATGGAGGTAAGGCTTTTGCCTTGCGTGCAGAAGGACGGTGGTTCGAATCCCGGCATCTCATATGGCCCCCCCCCCAACCTGCCAAGAGCGATTCCTGAGCGTAGAGCCAGGAGTAACCCCTGAGCGCTGCTGGGATCAAAAAAAACCAATAAATACATAAATACCTATAAAAATTGTAAAGTTCTGCCCTATGGCCACTTCCAGTTTCTTAAAATCGTCCTTTCCACTTGTTTTATTTTTTATTTTATTTTATTTTATTTTTTACTATTTCTTAATGCTGGATTTTTGAAGAGGCTAGGGAAGTTATCCTGAGGAAATAAAGAAGATTATATATATACACACACACACATGATGTTTATCTGTTCCCCTGGCCCCACTAGGCTAGTAAGATTTTGAACGGCTCATGGTACGTTAGATTTAAGCAAGAATAATCTTTAAAAGAAAACAGTGAGAAACTGTATGAGGTGCAAATATAAGCAGTTCCATTCTGCTGGGCATGCTACCTAATCCAGTTTTTTTGGAAAACGATATGGAGTTTCCTCAAAAAATTAAAATCAAGCTCCCATAGGATCCAGCAATACCACTCCTAGGGATATACCCTAGGAACACAACAACACAATATAAAAATATCCTTTGCACACCAATGTTCATTGCAGCTCTATTTACAATAGCCAGAATCTGGAAACAATCCAAATGCCCAACAACACATGAGTGGCTAAAGAAATTGTGGTACATATACACAATGGAATACTATGCAGTTGTTAGGAAAAACTAAGTCATGAAATTTCCCTGTACATAGATGGACATGGAAACTATTGTGCTGAGTGAAATGAGTCAGAGGAAGAGAGATAGACATAGAATAGTTACACTCATCTGTGGGATTTAAGAAAAATAAAAGACAGTATGAGAATAATACCCAGAGATGATAATGATGAGGGCTGGAAGGACCAGCTGATGATATGAAGCTTACCGCAAAAATTGGTGAGTAAAGTTAGAGAAATATACCAACAACTACAATTATTATCACAATGATAGTGAGCAAAAATAATAGAATGCCTATCTTGAAAACAACCAGGCGTGGGAGAGGAAGGCCATGGGGCATCGGTGGTGAGAAGGTTGCACTGGTGAAGGGAGGGGGTCTACTTATTTTATTTATTTATTTATTTTATTATTTATTTTGGTTTTGGGGTCACAACCAGCAGTGCTCAGGGGTTACTCCTGGATTTTGCACTCAGAAATCACTCCTAGTATGTTACCTAATACAAATGGGATTTATATAACATAATGTAAAATAATTTTTCACTCAGCACATATGAAAATATTTTATATAATTTTATAATTTTGAAGAAGCAGCTATAAATAAGTTTCAAAAGCAATCTTTTGATATAACTGATTATTTTAAATTTTTCATAGTATTTTTTGTTTTGTTTTTTGGGGCCACACCCGTTTGATGCCAGGGGTTACTCTTGATTAAGTGCTCAGAAATTGCCCCTGGCTTGGGGGATCATATGGGATGCTGGGGGATCGAACCACGGTCCTTCCTTGGCTAGCGCTTGCAAGGCAGACACCTTACCTCTAGCGCCACCTCACCGCCCCTTCATAGTTTTTCTATATTATTATCTAGTAATGAATGCTTAAATATAATATTGTTGGTGTTTTCCCCAAAATATAATCACTTTTCTTCTAGGAACAGGAGCTCAATAAAAGAAAGAAAAGTAGTGCACTGAAAAAGAAATTTTACAATGCAGTCTTCAGAAAAAATAATAAAACCCAAGTGAAATATCAGTACTCCAAAATTACCTTTCCCTTGGATTCACCTTTCTTCATTTCTCATTCTTAATATTGTTTATTTTCACAAAGCTATTTTTT
>PVKC010005024.1:0-34203 GCA_004027635.1 Crocidura indochinensis | reverse complement strand
TGTAAAACAAAATCTATTCCTAGATGATGACTTGTCTATAAGTGGTTCAAACTGTAAAAATGTTATTTCTTGGTTAATTATTTGCTGATTTTATATACTGACAAGATATTTAATCTTCTTTTTCTCCATTTATTGCTCACACTGGCAGCACTCCTGGTTACTCCTGGCTCTGTGCTCTGAAATACGTCAGAGGGGGAGAGAGAGAGAGTGAGAGATAGAGGGGAGGGGGCAGAGAGACAGAGACTAGTCTCACTCATCTATAGGTTTTTAAAAATTAAGTAAAGACATTATTGTAATATTCCCAGAGACAATAGAGTTAAGGGTGGGAAGGACTGGCTCACAATATGAAGCTCACCACAAAGAGTGGTGAAAGCTGTTGGGGAAATAATCACACTAGCATAACAATGTCAATGAATGAGAGAAGTAGAATGCCTGTCTTGAATACAAGCAGGGGAGGGGGAGGAGGAAAATCAGGGGCATCAATGGTGGAAATGTTGCACTGGTGAAGGGGGTATACAATTTATGACTAAATTCCAACTACAGTCATGATTGTAATTATGGTGCTTAAATAAAGATTTTAAAATAAAAAAGAATCATGAGTGGTGCTTCAGTACTCCTAAAAACAAAACAAAACAAAAAACACTTGGAAAGCCCAAATAATAGTAAGAAAAAAGAAATTGCTCCTGACGTGCACTGGGGACCATAAGGGATGCTGGATTTCAAACCACCGTCTGTCCTCGATGGGCTGTGTGCAAGGCAAAAGCCACTCTGCTATCTCTTCAGGCCAAGATATTTAATCTTATAAAAAACAGTTTGCTCCTTAGAAAATATATGAAAAGGGGCCAGACTGATAGTATATGAGTAGGATCATAGCCTTGCTGAACTCTGGCATAGTATATGTTCTGCATTAGTTATCTCTGAATGAAAAACCAGTTAGTGAGGTCAATTCATTTATTCTTGCACCCATATCACATGGCAATGGGAAGAATTCTATAATCACTTTTATAAAAATAAAAGTCATGAGATAGTGGTAAATTGTTTTATAATAAATGATATACTCACTGAAGTTTTACCAACTTCAAATATAAATGAAAGTCAAAAATAGTGAAGATTTTTTCAAGAAATATTTTAAAATATTTTTGAATAAAGGTAAATAGCAAAACTTTAATCTCTATGTCCATGTTACTTGAAAGTTTATTTAATGGGAGAATAGATCTGTAAATCTCCATTTTAAACAATAAAAATAGAGAATTAGGTACACATTGAGGAAGAAAGCAAAGGGCATTTATTTTGTTTTATTTTTCTGATAAGATCTTTCTTTATAAATAAAAAGAAACATCTTTAAAAAAAAGATGAAAACCAATCAAACCTAAAGCCATATTCAGGCTTAATCAAAGAAGCTAATCTCCCAGGAAGGACAGTGCATTGATACTCTGGGAAAATAAATCAAACAACATCCAAAGCTGAGAACCAACTCTTAGATTTGATAATCAATGATTCACTGGATACCTAATCAGCCTGTCTCCTTAGAACATCTTGATCTTATTGTAAATCAATAACATCAATCAAATTATGATCTTGCTAAAATGGTGAATGATGAGTAAATCCCAGTCTGCTGAAAACTTTCTACAGTATTGCTTTGAGCAATAAAATTTAGGAATCTAAAGATGCAGCTGTGAAATTGGATATGCAAAGAAATATGATCAACATCTGCATTAATTATATCTGATAGAGAAGGGGTATATTAATTGAAGGATGTGCTACAAAATATAGGTAAGTCTGGTAACTCAGATACATACATCTAACACATTCAAAAATGTACCCCAAATTGTCAAATCCTAGAGTTTATCATGTAGGAGAATTTTTTTGGTAATCTTTTCTAACTGTCAAAAACTTGCACAAAATTGTCTAGATATTATGAGGGACCTGAGGTTGCAATGTCTAGAAATTAGTGTTTTGAAAGAAAGCAGTCATGAACTTCTTGTGTGGCTCTAATAGGTAAGTATGCATAATTTTCTTATCTTAAGTTAGGTAAAGTTTTGAGATTATAACTAGATAGACGATTAGGATGATAGATACATAGGTAGGTACACAGAGAGATAGATACATAGATAGATATAGAGGATGATTGATAGATAGATAGATAGATGATAGATAGATAGATAGATAGATAGACAGATAGATAGACAGACAGACAGACAGACAGACAGACAGACAGAGAAACCTCTGCACAGATCTTCTAATTTTAACTTAAAATCCTCAGTCAAGAACAATTTGTTACTAGAGAATCTTTGGAAATGTCTGAAGTTGTTTTTGCTAACATCATTGCAGAAGAGCTATTATTAGCACTGGACTTACAAGTAATAATACATCCTCACAATTATTTATAAATATAAAATACAATTATGACTAGTAATTAAAATTATTTTCAAAAACCCTTCAAAATTATTTTATGGAGCAGTGGTAGGGCATTTGCCTTGGATGCAGTCGACTCAGGCATTCTGCATGGTCCCCTGTGCCTGCCAGGAGCGACTTTGAGCACAGAGCCAGGAATAACTCTTGAGCTTCATCAGGTGTGGACCCAAAACTAAATATATATATCTTATATATTATATATATATACTTTATAAAGTGTTTTCTATTTCTCCTATGACTTACTATTTCAAGTTAGAGTCAAATTTTACCCACTCCAGGAAATAATTTTCTCATACCACCTGCTTCTTCACATATTCTCTTATTAAAAAGTTTAAAACTAAAGCCAAATTACAATGTTTTATGGTATAATTATATAGAAATGGCATATATTGAATTTATGTAATGATTAAAAAAACCTAGAACATTAAACATATTTATATATGCACTGTTGGCAGCAGCATCATTATGAAAGTTGTCTTCAACAGTCACTTCTTAGAAGTTCCCCTTGCTTTAATTGTCCATAACAAGTCACTCTACTACCTGCTAGAGGAGTAGAAAATATGAGAGCAGGTGAGGAAAACCAGTTATTTGTTAGAACTGGTAATGTTTAATAGACAGAGCATACTGAATTGTTGCTTACCTTTGGTTGAACTTTAAAGGAAAAACCAGGTCATTGATGTTTCTATCATCGTTAAGGCTCTAGAACTTAACTCTTCTGATATGCTGAGTGAAATACGTCAGAGGGAGAGAGAAAGAGACAGAACACTCACTTATGAGTTTTAAGAAAAATTAAAGACATGATTGCCTTCAGCAATGTAATTAGAAGGCACATAAATGAATGCAAAAAAGCAGCAGATATAAAGTATGACAAAGAAGGAATGTGTATAATTGCTCATTGTGTCTACTAATAAAAGATAAATTCTAAATTAAAGGCATCCAGTTTATGATTAAATAATTATTTTTATAGAGTGCTATATTACTTAACTTAGAGTTGTTTGATATTTTTAGTATTTCTTCAGAATATTTTCCACTGGTGCCAGATAGGGCACTTTACCTATATGAGTCAACCTTGATTAGATCCTTGTCACACCACGTAGTCACCAAGTCTTCCAGATATGATCCCTGAACCCAGAGCCAAGAATAAACCCTGAACTTTGTAACTTAAAATTTTATTTGACTTTTTAAAATTATATATACTTTGAAATTTTTCATTGCATGCTATAATTATTGGTAAGATAGTTATAAGAACTGCATTCATTTAAAAATCAATCATAAGAACTGAACAAAGTGGTAGTAAAATATAATTATCTAAAAAAAATAAAAGATGTTATATATAAAAAAGCCATTGCAATCTTATAAATGTTCCTATATTAATTACCTCATTGTGTACCAGTAGGACATTGGGGAAACTTACTGTTTTAATACTATAGTCAGAATTAAAGTAGAAAGCACTTGTAGAAATTCATACTTGAAGTATCAGTTGTCTTTGATACTTCAAAATTAAAAGCTTTTCTGAGAACCCACAGTGAAATATTTGGGTAAAGGGGGTGTTTATTTTTATAACTGAAACCAAATTACAGGCATGTATGTAATCATGGTGCTTAAATAAAGATGTTAATTTTTTTAAAAAAAGAACCCAAATATCCATACTCAAGCTAATATTTTCCTCATTCAATATGCCTGTGATTCTTGTTAGCCCTAATATTCTGAATTTATGTAATATTTGTTTGATGCTTTTTGTCTAATAAAATGTGGTTAGATTATACACTCTGATTCTTCTCCACTGACACTACTTTATAGAAGTGGGAACAAGTCTGATTTCAAGAAACCTTTAAGGTATATTTAGAGGAATTGGCATAGAGGTTGAAAAAGGTCTGATTGCAATAAACCTTTACGTTATATTAAAAGGAATTGACTTGCTATTCTGGATATAGATACATTTCATGACTATGCTTTATATGTGTCCAAAGAAGTTATTTTTTCTACTAAAGTAATTTGTAGAAAAGGTTAACCTTAAACATTTTGTGCATTCATGTAGACACTCTTCTACCAGTATGGTATTTATCTGCACAGACCAAAGAGAACCAGAACATCTATCTGAGAGGTGTCTACATAGATCATTTTCAAAGAGAAATGTAAGAAAGATGAATAATTGTTTGGCTTTCCAGTGCTTGATCTCATGCCTGAAAAATAAATAGCAGTGAGTGCATAAAACACCATCAGCATAATTAGAAGCTCTCAAATTTAATTACCTATACTTTTAAAATCATTTCAAATGTTGTATATATCTCAACTTGGATTTGTCTAAGATGTGTTTAATAATAATGCAGAGAAATGTCAAAATGGGTGATTATACTCATATAAAAAATTGGTTAAAAACAAATCCTTCCAAAAGTTTCAGACACAACTGACCTATTTCTGCCCTGGGGAAGAATAGTTTTGAATTGAATTGAATAGAACTGAATTAAATTCAGTTTCAATGAATATCTCCCAGTATTTAGGAGCCTCTATTTTCAACAAGAGATGCTGGCAAGAAAATTTTGTTCATTTTGAAAGTATCTCCTTCTATCGGGGTTTTATAGTATTAACATTAAATGTGATATAATACAAGTCAATGATCTGTATTCTTCCCCTTCTCTTACCTTTTCCTATGCTGTTATTATTCTAATATTTAAGCATCACCCACAAACTTGGTTGTGTGCTTAATGTTTGGTTGTGGATCTCACTGGGGTCTTACTCTTTTTATTTATTTATCTTTTGGGGTCACAGTCAATTGTGCTCAGGGTTTAGTCTTGACTGAGTTTAGGGACCATATTTGATGCTAGGAATAGAATCCTGATCTGTCACAAGCAAGTACAACTCATTACTTGCTGTACTATTGCTTTAGCTCCAAGTCCTTTAGATGTAGATTAATCACACCTGTGGTTTCTGAAGGTCACATTCTCAAGCCTTGGCGCTCTCACATTGATTTAAATTCAGTATTCATAGGGGATGCACTCTTCTCTTTCTGTGCTCATATATAATAGCGATCTGGGAATTGCTTGTGGTATATCAGTATTTGGATATTTTCTCTCTGCTTTAACTGATGTAGTCACTTATATAAATTTGAATATCGTTTTCTTATGTAAAGTAAAAGAGCAGCTGTTGCTAGAAACAGGCCTTCTATTTCTCACCTGTGCAAACTTTCCCAAACTTAATTTCTTTGACACAGCCTGAGAAGTTTGGTCCTTGCATTTACCTTCTGTTTGTTTGTTTGTTTGTTTTTGAGCCCCACCCAGTGACGCTCAGGAGTTACTCCTGGCTATGCGCTTAGAAATCGCTTCTGGCTTGGGGGACCATATGGGACACCAGGGGATAGAACCACGGTCTGTTCTAGGTTTGTATGCGCAAGGCAGTGGCGCCTTACCGCTTGCACCACCGCTCCGGGCCCTGGCATCTACCTTTTTTTTTTTTGGTTTTGGGGTCACACCCGGCAGTGCTCAGGGGTTACTCCTGGCTCCATGCTCAGAAATTGCTCCTGGCAGGCACGGGGGACCATATAGGGCACCGGGATTCGAACCGATGACCTTTTGCATGAAAGGCAAACGCCTTACCTCCATGCTATCTCCCGGGCCCCGCATCTACCTTCTTAAGACAAGAGACTATGTAGTGTGTCTTTCTGTCTCCTCTGTGGGGTCAGGGTTCCCCATTCCCCTTTCCTTTCTACAATCCTTATTATCTTCAGAACACTTAGTAAAAGATAACAGACTATGCCAAGTGTGGAAATAATTAAATATAAATTAGTTGGTTCTCTAGCCTTTATCCGCAGTCCTGTCAGGGTGCATTATCAGATAGATGGAGTTCAGAGCAAGTCAGTTAAATTTCCCCTTATCAGAAAGTGAGTATGAAGTGTGGTAATGTTGCTAAGTGCAGAACAAAAATCTCTCTCTTTTGCATCCCATGACTGCTCCAGGCAACATTCTTGGAAACCTCTGACTAGGAAAGAAGCGAAGACCCTGAGATATATACAGTGTGACAAGCCAGGAGGCTGTGCTTCTCCAGTAACCATCCTATGAACAGTAGTCGCCTGTGGCTGTGACATTACAACACTTTGCTCAGCTTCAGATGGGGAAATTTAACTGACTATAGCTCTGAACTAAAGTCACAGCCTAAACCAGATAATATACCCTGACAATACTGTCAGGCAAAGAAAGGCTGTGTTTCCATTGATTTCACTCATTGGAGACATATTACCCTGAGCAGTATGTGTTCTGGGGTATATTGTACACACTGTGGGAATATCAAAGGAATGCAAGCTGATTCAGGCAGGAATGGGCATCCTGAAGAAGCATCTCTGAGTAGTCTGCTAGAAATATGCAGTATTTGAAACATAAAAAAGCAATATTATTGAAGATAATTATAATTCTTTTCTCCATCTGTATCAAGTGTTACCTGCTGGGATATTTGAAAGAGGGAATGTTACAATGCAGCAAAAGTAGCTCAAATTCCTATGGTGTTTTTCATTTTTTTAAAGACAGGTGGTGAATATAGTATAATAAATGTAGGTGAAAAAGGGTACCTTGAAATGATTAAATCATTCCCAACTTGGCCAAATTTTTACTTGACTCACTTTAGAAAAATAAAGCTCTCCAGGAGTTTCTTTTTTTTTGTTTTTTGTTTTTGTTTTGTTTTGTTTTTTTCGGGCCACACCCATTTGATGCTCAGTGGTTACTCCTGGCTAAGCACTCAGAAATTGCCCCAGGTTTGGGGGGGACCATATGGGACTCCGGGGATCGAACCACGGTCCTTCCTTGGCTAGTGCTTGCAAGGCAGACACCTTACCTCTAGTGCCACCTCTCCGGCCCCTCCAGGAGTTTCTTATTAGTAGCTTGTATAACACTTTTTACACAGCAATGTTGATATATGTCAACACAATTTTATATTATTCTTACGGCTGAAATAAAAATTCCTTGGCAAATCTAAAAACTTCACCTAGTCATGTTTTGGTGCCTAAAGCACACACGATAAAGTGGCCTGCATATAATTTTGAATTACAGTTGTTAGGAAACAGAGAAAAGAGACTATACTCTAGACCTCCCACTTTCCATAAAGCAACAAACAGAGCTCTTATATGCAAGACTACTTTTGGAACCAGGAGGGCAAGAAAAGTCCTCTGCTACTTTGTTTGAAAGCCTGTATCTTCTATGTAAAATTACTATTTAGTTAAAATGAATCTTAATAAACTTCTAATAAGAAGTTTGATATCTGGGGCCCGGGAGATAGCATGGAGGTAAGGCGTTTGCCTTTCATGCAAAAGGTCATCGGTTCGAATCCCAGTGCCCCATATGGTCCCCTGTGCCTGCCAGGAGCAATTTCTGAGCATGGAGCTAGGAGTAACCCCTGAGCACTGCCTGGTGTGACCCAAAAACAAACAAAAAAAATAGAAGTTTGATATCTGATAAGTATTTAAGCTCATATCATATCATATGCATCACTTTTCTTTATGAAATTTCACATTATTACCTCTATGCATAAAATTATATAGGTATTTTCTTCTATTAAATTGTTTAAATTTACTTACTCTCCAACCATAAAAACCCAGAAAAGTAGAGGAATATTTTCTTTCCTCAATAGGTATCAATATAAAAGTAATTAGATAAATTTTATAATTCACATTATAAAAACTTCAGTTTGACTTTTTAATAGGATATTTTAGTATTATTTCTAATGTTCACTATATAGAGTATATACTTAAGATATAAATGCAATAGACAACTATATCATAATATACTCAAGGATTAAACTATAAAATGATCTCTGGAGTCAGGTTCAAATTTCTTTATTAAGTTCTACAGTATAAAAATGCTAAATAATCTTTTTTCAGCTACACTTTTATTGCATCTTGTAACTTTAAATTTATTCAAAGCAAAATCTCAGGATTCTTTTCTCTCAGTTATTCTATCATAATTCTTCCTATTATGAAACCTTTCGTTTTCATTCATTTATGTCATTTGAGTTTATGATTTTGGCTCTTTATTTTGCTTGCCTTATTTGTTTCTGATTTTTATTTTTATTTTATTTATGTATTTTTTGGTTTTTGGGCCACACCCGATGACACTCAGGGGTTACTCCTGGCTATTCGCTCAGAAGTCGCTCCTGGCAGGCACGGGGGACCATATGGAGAACCGGGAGATCGAACCGAGGTCCGTCCTAGGTTAGCGCAGGCACCTTACCTTCAGCGCCACCGCCCGGCCCCCCTGTTTCTGATTTTTAATGTTGTCTACTGGTATATGAATGGTAATTAGCATTAAATTTATGACCATGCATACTTTATTGTGTCAATATATATTTATGGAGTTGGTTCTAGTTAAATGAGATAAATAATTATTCAATGTAGTACTATCATTGGTGATCTGAGAGTGTTTAGAAAAATATACCTATTGTGTGCTTCAATTGTCTATGCCTATCTAACTGAAGAAATAAATCATAATCATGGAGCATTCTTTGTTTTTCAAAGGCTTCAAGAGTTGTTTGTTTTGTTGTGGGTGAGGTGGGTACCCCCAAGTATTGCCCAGTGAACTGAGGTCCAATCCTGGAAACTTGGACAACATTGATAGTTCTTTTCTTAAGTGCTAGGGGATATCCTCAGGAGATTTATCGTTCTAGAAGAAACAACTTGGTGAGCTTCGACATGAAAGTCATGTAGTCTGACCACTTAACTATATTCCCACGCCACAAGTTCTCAGTTTTGGTAATGTTAATATTCCTTTGATTAGAAGAATAAACATGTCTTGTGGGAAAGAAGAAAAAAAACATTGAAATTACACAAATAAATCAATAATTTATTTGGCCTCTATTAAAAAAATTACATCATTACTAGAAAACCGAATGCTCTCTCTCTCTCTCTCTCTCTCTCTCTCTCCATTTTTTTTGTTTGTTTTTTTGTTGTTGTTTTTTGGGTCACACCCGGCAGTGCTCAGGGGTTACTCCTGGCTCCATGCTCAGAAATTGCTCCTGGCAGGCACAGGGGACCATATGGGGCACCGGGATTCGAACCGATGACCTTTTGCATGAAAGGCAAACGCCTTACCTCCATGCTATCTCCCGGGCCCCCTCTCTCTCCATTTATAGTCAAAATGACCTATGCAATTGGGAAATGGCTAATCTCTTTACCCGATATTTTGTTAGAATTTTCCATCTACAATTATGCCACCTGCACAGACTTTAATCATTATTTTACTTTTTTATATAAAATAGTTAAATATAAAACAAAATATAGTTAAGTATTAACATAATAGTTAATCCTACAAATATTATTAACCACATGACTTTTAAATATTAAGTCACTATAAATAATATAAAGAATTAAGTGATATCATGATTAATTGAATTATATAGTAAAAGCCCATAATTTGATTGTGATTGCATTCTACATTAGTAATTAAAGTTAGTACTTATACTTTGTTTACCATAGTCCAATGAATTCTTAAATTTTTATTAAAAAACATGGTTCATAAAGTTATTGATAGTAGAACTATGATATTTTAACACCAATACAAACACCAATGTCAACTCCCAGAACCAGGGCTCCCGTACTTCATCATACCCCAGCCCCATATTAAAGTTTGGTGGCTTCAGTTTAGATCTCATGTTTTCTTTTTTTATATATATTTTATTTAAACACCTTGATTACATACATAATTGTGTTTGGGTTTCAGTTAGATCTCATGTTTTCAATATTAAGCTATACCACTCTCACACATTCACAATATATCTGAAGCCCCACCTCCTACCCCCCTATACTCTCTCATCTTCTTTCCTACCATTCTTTTTTTTTTTTTTTTGGTCCTTGTCCTCCCTAGACCTTGGAGGAAAGGGTGTTCTAGGAATTCCCCCCTTTACTACATTACATTTTCTAATATAATTATTTTATATATGACAGATAAGGGATATCATATTATATTTGTCTTGCTTCTTCTGGCTTACTTCATTCAAATATCTTCCAGTTTCAACCAGGCTGCAACACCATGCATAATTTTATTTTTTTTGCAGCTGCATAATATTTCATTGTGCATATATTACATTTTCATAATTCATTCATCATTGGGCATCTAGGTTGATTTAATATCTTAGCTATTGTACCTACTGCACCAATAAATATTGCGTGCATACACCCTTTTGAGTGAAAGATTTTAACACCTATTATAGATCCATAAAAGTGAAATATATCGGTCATACGACACCTCAATTCTAAATTTATTAAGCATTCTTTATATTGTTGTCCACAAGGGTTAAGAAAGAAAAAAATTCCACTATCAATGAATGAGTCCCTTTTCAACACATCCCTACTAGCACTTTAGAACCAAGGTCTTGTCCAGAGCAATCAGTTCCATCAATCATTATCCTACTGGTCCCTTCTTCACTCTAGCTACACTCACCACTCTATGTGGCAAACTTTCTACACTGGGCTGGACCTCCTGATCTTTGTCTCTATTGTCTCTGGGTATTATTACCATACTATTTTTCCTTATATCCCACAAATGAGTGAGATTATTCTACGTCATCATATCCCTCTTGACCTAGTGTTTTAAAATGACTAAAATGCTGAACTACATCACAGAATTTTGATTCCATTGTTTGTACTCTATAAAAGTTTCTAAAACCTCAAAAGGTCTTTTGCAAACTGCCTTATGTAAGAACCTGAAGACATAATAATAGTTGTGCTCATTTCATTCTTAAGGCTGACAACATTAAACTACGACACAGTTCTCAATAGAGAAATTTTTTTTACAAAGAAATCTAATGAAGAAATCACAGGGAGCAAGAATCTTACTCTCAAGCGCAAAAGTGGGAATTGACTAGAAAATTTTACTGGAATATAAAGTTTACCCTACATTCATTCATTCCCATGCTGTAAAGCACAGTCACAAAGGTGCAAAGCATGTTCTTAGAAATAAGATTGAATTGTATTTTGTAAAATTACATGATGGGAAAGCAGCTCCAAGATCTTCAAGTATATCTACCTTCAAATCTAATTTTTTTAATGTAAATGTGATGAATATGCATTCTCCAGTCAGATAAAGTTATATGCCCTATATTTCAACCCCCTGTCTTTATTTATGTGGGAAAAGAAAAAGCTGCAAAAGGGAGAAGTGAATTTGACATTCTAGTCCTTCTCTTAGATATTACCAGTCACTAAAAAAAAAAATAATGGCAAAGTAATAAGCAGTCCAGTAAGTCTGACATAACTTATTTGATGTTAGTCAGCCCGGATAGAAAACTACTAATTATATTAGAAGGATTCATAATTGTCAAATGTTAAATCATTATAAGAATTTGAGCTCCATTGGGAAGCAATTCTTTTTTATTTCGTTTTAATAAGAAGACAAGTGATGGGAGCAAACCTCCTCGATTTGCTCCATCTGTTATCTTCCTGTGACTATGTTTCTTTTTTCTTCTTTCCTTTTCTTTCCCACAGATCAACAACATAAATCTAACTGCCTGGCTGTAAAAAAAAAAGGATGAAAGAGGTTCCACTGTGAACTGAAGCTTCACTGGAGTTGCCTTATACTGGCTGATGTTCCGAAATTAGCATGAAACAGCACCAGAGGAAACAGAGGGATTCTTCAGTGTTGTACAAAGGACCCTGTGAACTCTCCAAATGCCTGAGATCTCATTACTGACAACATTTTTTGCCCTCCCAAGTTTACACATGGTGACCTTCTGGCTTCCATTGGAGAGTGGATGCAGATTTCCTCTCCAGTGAAATGGCACGAACAGAGTAAAATATAAAAAAGAGTCTTTAAGAAGGCAAGCTGTGCACCATCGACATAATTAGGAAAGCTGCTTGAGAGGAGAACAGTGAACATCTAATGAGCTAGCAAGGATAAGTTGGAAAATGAGAGCTTGGTAATGTAGCGGGAACACTGTTTGAGTTTTCCTCTAGGTAGACTAGAAAACAAAATAGTAAGCCTGCTGAAGCCCTTCCAGAGTTTGGGGATTAAAAGCTCTAAGGAAGCTTACTCTGCTGTAGACAGGCAAGAGAGAGAAGAGCTTTTTCTGCCTTCAGTTGGTCTTTTTGATTATCATTCTTTTGACTCAACTTCACTTCGAAAAGCAGCATCAGTGTCAGCAGGGAAGAGTCACAGAAAAAAATTTTTTAACAATTTCAAAATAGAAAAAAGTGCTCTTGGCAGGTCACTAGGTATATTCTGATCTTAGTTCAATAAAATCTTAAAAGCAATCACCTGATTTTAGGTGTAATTATTAATCACAATGGTGGGTGTGATGTTGGGACATTCTATGCCAAAAAAAAAAAAAACCACTACTAACAGTATTGTAAACCACAGCACCTAAAAATAAATTGGCATAAATCTTAACAAAAGAGTAACAATTACAAAATCAAAGATTTAGTTGCTGTATTTCAGGGATTATAAAAATGAATGCACTCTATATGAGCGATAGATAACAGTGTAGGTAGTTGACAAATTTCTCTGATATTCCATTTCTTTATTCATATAAAGATAATACTAATCTTGATAACAAAAATGTTTCTGTGAGAGTTAGAAAATGATAAATTTAAAGATTGTTAAGGAGTACTGTCCCATACATCACAAGAGACACTCAAAACTCTCGTAAAAGCCATGACATCTAGGGGCCATAGCAACAGTACAGAGGGTAGAACATTTGTCTTGCAAGCTGCCAATCCAGGTTTGATACCCCACACCTTATATATCCCTTGAACCTTGTCAGGAATGATCTCTGAACACAGAGCCAGGAGTAAGCCCTGAACAATACCAGGTGTATATTATCCTGCCAAAGAAGTCTATGACATCAGTTTAAATAATCATTTTTACTTGGATGAAATTCCTTGCATTGAAAAGTATTATATAAAATTATATGTATTTTAATAGGTACTCAGGCTTTCAGTCCTGGGCATGGTTCCATAGTTAAAATGGGATTATCTAGCAAGATAAGTGAGAACTGCGTCTGATATCCATTTGTGATGAGTATTATACTATAATTACACAAACTAGGAAGAAAGAGTGTGCAATAAGTTTCTATCTACACACAGACAAGTGTAGTCTGAACCTCACAACAACTGATGCTACCTGTGGCAAAAATTGTAACTAATGATGTGTAGTTACCATTGCAATTGACTCCTAGCACTCATTCTTTGTGAACTACGAGTCATGGTGAACTTTCTAAGCAAAATGTGCTCAAACACCATAACAGAACAAGTGTGAATATCCTTACTGATATCATTAGCAAGCATTTTGCAGTTGCAAAAACTTAAGGGTGTATTTGTACCAACAAAAACACCTTGACAGAGTGAAAGCACTGCAAGTAAGTGTTTGCAGCACCACCATGAAAACAACAGCAACAAAGGAAAGGTAGGAAGAAAGACCGATCATTTCCATTACTGCATCCTTGTGTTTTATCCTGACCCACTTAACTACCCAAACATGATTTGCTATGTTTTGTTTATTCTTTAGGATACTTTTTCAAAGTAGCATCCAAGTTTTTTCTTTGTATTCAAACTACTATGAGGAGACTTTAAAATCTTTCCTTGTTACATTTTATATTACTTTTTTAGACTATAATAAACTCTATAGAACTATATGTTATTTCATGTTTTAAAATTTTAGTCCAACAGTGTGGAGTATCCTGGAAGAACACATAATATGCTGATTTATGAAGTATTTCTAAAGGCCTTATTCTTTAAATTAGGTTTAGTTATTGAAGTTATCAGATCATTATGAATAACATGGTTCTCATTGAATTAAATAATTATAAATGAGCTTTAGTTGTGTGATAGAATGATGTTAGATTCCAGGATTGTAAAACTAATTAAACACAATCCCCTAATAATAAAATGCTTTTATTTAAGTAGAAGCAAACATGTGGGAGCCGGGAGGTGGTGCAGGAGGTAAGGTGCCTGCTGCCTTGCCTAGGACGGACCACGGTTCGATTACCCGGTTCCCATATGGTACCCCGTGCCTGCCAGGAGCGACTTCTGAGCGCATAGCCAGGAGTAATCCCTGAGCATCAGTGGGTGTGGCCCAAAAACCAAAAAAAAAAAAAAAAAAAAAAAAAAAAAAGAAAGCAAACATGTCTAAACACATTTGTGGGAAATAGGCATACAATTCAAAATTTTCTAGTTTACAGAACTTTTAGACAGGAGTGGGCACAGATGTCATTAGTTGCCATTAGATGTCATTAGATATTTTATATGACAAAGGGAATGGTAGCTTTGAATTTAGGCAGTGAAGTTCACTGGGGATGAAGGTGGCATAACAGGATGGAAATTGTCATCTTATTTATGCATATACTCCTATTGCTATATTGGTACAATTGAAATGTTGTCACTTATGTTATCAATGAAAACAGTCACTTACTATCACAGTTATTAACAAATAAATATATGAAAGTCAATCATAATAAAAACCCTATTTGTATCAAGAGGCCATGTCCAAAATTAGAAAATCGGCCCTGGAACATGACTTGGAAAGCCTTAGAAACATAGGTACTGAACAAGTGTGTGAGAGACATTTTGGACTTTAGAGTCAATGAGTTTCTAAAAATATCTCTAGTGTTTGACAGTAGTCACAACATAAGTCCAAAAAAACTCAGAGAATCCAAGTCCTCTCCCTAAAAGCTAAAGCTTCATAGAAAGTTACAGGAACTAGATTCCATTCCTTCTGGACTTCTTATATGACATTAGTTACTCTAAATGGCCTTTTTCCAGGCAGTTGCAATTTACAATGCTATTCTTGTAAAGCACATTTCTCTAAGTAAATTAGATTATAATTGTAATTATCTATGCCAGGCTTAAATTATAAGGGAAACTTATTCACCCAGCTAGAAGTTAGCAAGTTGAGAATCAAAAATCACAGAAGTATATGTCAAATGTCTACAGTCATGATGTAATATGGATCATTTTAAATTATAAACAGGTTTATATTTCTACATAATGATGCACAATGAGAGCGAGCTGAAGTTAAGATTTTGAAGATGTTACCATGGTCCAGAGCAGAGAAATTGTTACAATATGTGTTAGACTTGGGGAATAAAAATATGATATTAATAAAAATGTTTAACCTATATTATAGTATAATCTATAATAAGAAGCATCTAACCTATTTCTCATAATGAAATTGGTTTAAATTTATAGTTAATCCCTGTAATAATATACTATAGGCAAAATTAAAATGCATGATAAAATCAAGCATAGAAATACATATAAAATGTATCTGAGGTTTCAATATAATATATATTTAATCTTAGTTTGGAGGAGTTTGCTTTTTGGGTTTTTGGCTTGGGGGGTCACAATATAAGCCTAGAGCTTATATTTGACTTTCTGTGCTCTGATCACTTCTAGAGGGGCTCAGGAGACCATAAAGGATATCAAAACTGAATTTGGCTGTATGCAAGGTAAATGTCTTATATAATGTACTATCTATCTGACTCTGAATCTAAATTTGTGTTGTATTTCTTTAGATGGGGACTAATTTTTCAGATGATATTGTGATAACATATTTTACAATTTCTACTACTTTCTTAACATTTAAAGCCTAAGCATTTTAAATGATAAGCTTTTTTATATATAAAATATTGTTATCCAGCTTGATGACATGGCTTCAAGTACTATGATTGAGTGGTAGAGGAATTTAAGTGTACTTTTCTTTATTTTTTAAATTTTAACTTTCTGCTGGGGGTCCTTGTAACAGAAAACTTTGCTAAAAGCAGGGAGCCCTAAGAAGTAAGTGTAATCATGCGGTTTGTAACAAGCAGAGAACTTTGCTAAAAGCAGGGAGTTCTGAGAAGTAAGTTTATATGTAACCATTTAAGGCTTGAATAAAAAGGATGAGAAGGATGAGAGCATAGAATTTTAACCCTTGGAAACTGAGTCTAACTTGCCAGAAGTCCCTTATCTATACATTCTGACCTACTCGTGATGGGCCCTGTTATCCCAGTATTCCTGTTTGTTCAAATGCATCTATGACATAATTCATAGATGTAATATTCTACCCACAAAAGTTACTTAAACTAATCCTTGTGCTCCAATAAACGGAATCCTTCTCCTATTCTTGTCTATCTCTGTGTGTGTTATTTGTTTTGTGTTTGTCTTTCTGTGCACAAGCGCTCCCTCCTAGAGAAGGTAACCCACATATTTACTGCTGTCCCCTGCAGGTCTGAGGCCTACAGCAACTTTCATTTAGACATTGCAATTTATATAGCTGTTTATAATAGGTTTTCAAGCATCCAATGTTCCCACTTCCAATCCCACCAACTTTGAACACATGTTCCCACCCATACCAAAAATTCCCAAACCCAGTTTCCCACTCCCCAAACGGAATGCTTGCAGGTATATTTTTTAACTTGAGTATTGTAGTTTTGGACCCTATTTTTCAATATAGTTGGATAATCAGTAGTTTAGTTATATACAGAATCCTGTCCTCTACAGGTAAGCCCCAAGTCCCTGTTTCTTGCTCTTGTGTTTCTTCCACATTTCCTCTTTTTTCACTCTTCCATTTATCCCTTTTCTGGGAAATGTTGCTTTTGTCATAGAAATTGAAGATGTCATTAAGAGTACTCTAAGAGAGGGACCAGAGCAATAGCACAGCAGGGGGCATTTGCTTTGCATATAGCCAACCTGGATTCTATCCCTGGCACCCCTTATGACCCCTTGAGATTACCAGGAGTAATTTCTGAGTTCAGATCCAGGAGTAACCCCTGAGTGCTATCAAGTGTGATTCCCCAAAAAGAAGAGAGAGTAGAGAGGAAGTGAGGGAGGGAGAGAGAGAGAGAAAGAGAGAGAGAGAGACAGAGAGAGACAGAGAGAGATAGAGAGAGACAGAGAGAGAGATAAGAGAGAGAGAAAAGAGAGAAGAAAAATATCTGCCAAAAAACCATGTGCAGAACTGGGGACAACCTCTGAATATCACTGCATATTCCACTAAAAACACAATATAAATGAAAATAAATGTTTAGTGTTTTTACTTTTGTTAAATAATACAAGGTCTATTTCTTTATAGATTTTTGTTTGTTTCTAGAAACCAAAAATTAAAAAAAAATCTTTGTGAAAATTAACCATACTCTGTGTGAATGTTTGCTCTCTCATGGATCCTCGGGTAAGATCCCTATGGTAGAATGGAGAGTTCATAAAGCTGAGGGAGTGGTAAGGATTTGGGAAAGAAAGAGAAGGAAGGAAGGAAGGAAGGAAGGAAGGAAGGAAGGAAGGAAGGAAGGAAGGAAGGAAGGAAGGAAGGAAGGAAGGAAGGAAGGAGGAAGAAAGGAAGGAAGGAAGGAAGAAAGGAAGGAAGGAAGGAAGGAAGGAAGGAAGGAAGGAAGGAAGGAAGGAAGGAAGGAAGGAAAAATTTCAGAGAGATGCCTAAGGAAGACTTTTTTTAACTTACATCTATATATACTTTACATTTATTATGCATTTACTATATATTTTCTACTTAGAGTCTTAAATAAGAATTGCAAAGCACAGATTAATTCTAATAAGAATGTTTGCATTTACTATATACATTTACTCCTTAGAATCTTAAATAAGAATTGCAAAACAGATTCTGATAAAAAATGAATATACTCTTGATGCTTCCCTTTATATTTATCCTGCATTCTCTTCAGCTAATGAATACAATCTAATTTTTACTTTTCGTCATTGTCTAAGTACCACTTTTCTGAGTTTTAATACACCAGTTTAATTTCTATCCTCTTTTCTCAAAAACAAAGTAAGTTTTAAAATGAAATGAAAATTAATAAGGATTAAGAGTCACCAACATGATCAAATACAGAAAAAAAGGGAGGGAATACAGAGAAAATTTGACAATATTTATAAATAGGAAGGAGTGGGAAATAGCAGAGAAATGAGAAAGACAGATAAATTATGTCTGTCTCATCGCAGCCAATCTTCTTCCATATGTTATATATCACCTCTAGCAATTTACCACATTCCAGCTCAGAGAGAGTGAGAAGCAAAGGATTTCCTTTGAGACTGGGGCTAGGCTCTGGTTCTCACCTCTTTTTCACAGGCCCACATTTAGAAAAACAAAAACACCCAACAGCAACCAAAGTTCATATTGTATTGCTTGTTCCTCCTCCAGGCCTTATTTCTAGGCAGAATTTTTTCTAGCCTATGGAAATGTTTTAGCATTAATTTGATCATGGTTTTTTTCACACTCCCTTACTAAAACTCTAAAAAAGGGAATTCACAGAAATTCATGCAGTGCCATCAGCGACATTTTCACAAGTGTTAAAGAAATGAATATGATAATGGAATGGGTTTCAGACTAAGTTCTTCAACTATTTAGTTCACTGAGTGTTAAAAAATAGAGTCCAAGTGTATATGTCAAATTTAAAAATTCAAGTACGCAGCATGTATGTACTAAACTTAAACTATTATCTTTTTATATATGTGTTTGTGGTGCTTAAAATCAAATCAAGAGCTTCATACATGTGAGATATGTTTAAATCATGTATTCTACCACTGAATTTCATCCTTGGCCCCAAATCCCCTGTTCTTTTGAATGTATTATTCTGCTGAACTCTACCTCTTTGAGATTCCTTAAAATGTATATATTTTCTGTTTTGTAACTTAAAATGTATGTGTTAACTTTAAGCAACATAAGTGTGTTACCAAGTACATATTAGGTCTGCCCATATAGATATAGTTTTTTGATTTGGCTTGAATTTCTGAAAGCATTTATATTTTCAGCATGATGAGGCTGGCAAGCAGATGAGGTAAGGGTGTGGGATTGGAGGGATCAGTCAATGAGTTTTAGGAGAGTACTAAAGCCAAGATGCGATTCAAAGAAGTTATCACTAATCATGAAAGCAACCCACATCATGAAGGTTGTATTAAAGTTGTGGATAAAATCACTGATTGGTGGTTCTACATACATATATTCAAACTTATGCTAGTACTGTGGGGCCCTAGGTTCTGAACAGGGTGGGATGGCATTTTGTAAAGGGTAGATAAAGTTTATCTACAAGTTGTAGATGTCTTAAGTTTTTCTTCCTCAAGCCTAGGTTTCCATTAACACTGCCCGAGATACCTGCCTATACCCAAGTAGCCTATCCAGAAAGAACTTAAGGGACCAGTAGGAAGGTACACTAGGCAACAGCCAAATTGTCTTAAATATCATCAAAAGCTAGGACCTCTGCATATCTATGCTATATAAACTGTCTTGTGACCTTGGAGTAGGTCACCACCTCAGGGAGATGGCCCTGGCTAGTCAGTTTGGGGCTTGTGGTGGATGGAATAAATATATGATTTGCTTTATTTCAATTGTGCATGTCTTCCTTTGACTCTGAACCCTAACATTTGGAGGCTTGTCTGGGATTAAATGATGATGTCTCTGTAGCCAACAAAGCTGCCTAGATCTCAGAGATATACACTGAGACCTTGTAGATGAAGGCCTAAAGGAAACAGAGCTCCTGTGGGAAAAAAAAGGGGGAGGAGAATAGACACAGAATGTCTCCCCAGCGCCAGAGGATGTATGGGGACACCCCACTCTTCCCATCAGGGATGCCCACCAGTGGGGACAATACTGACATGAGTTCAAGTCCTATTTAGAGGTATACTAACATCACCACTGGGGGTGATTTTGGGTTCGAGTCCTACCTGGCACCCCATCGGTTAGAATCTAGTCACTCTGTGTCTCTCTGTCTTTGCATCTGTTGTGTGCTGTGTTTGTTCTGTGCCACTGTATTCTATGGTCCAAAAATTGGAGAGAATTCTAGGCAGAATGCCACTCCTGTTTCTATTAATAGTGATTTTTCTTTCCTTGCAATGAGAAATTCCTTTCTTGAAGTATAACTCAAGAAAAACTCAGGAAAACTCTGATCTGCCTTGTAAAACTGATGGGATGTACACAGAATTGCTAAACATAATACATTTCTTGCAAAATATATTTCTCATTAACTTGGGATGAATTGTCATTTGGATTAGTAATGCCCTGATAATTGAGAATAAGAATTTTACCATATGTATGTTGGTTATCTCTATCTTCTTTGGAGAAGTGCATATTCAACTCTTCTATCCATTTCTTGATAGTGTTATATTCTGATATACTTTTGATGGTGATAATTGTATATTCAGGTTTATGAAAGAAGTCATTTAGAGCAATAAAAATAAAAGAATGTGTACTAAGCAAAAAAATTGCTTGCAAAGAAGTACTCCTAAACAGTATCTCCACGTAAAGATCATATTTTATGTTTTATCAGTGCTTATAATAATATTTTATAAATTTGGGGTGGGAAATACGGACTGCCTATGAATAAGTGACTTGGATCTTGATGAGGTCTTGTCAAAATTGTCAGACAGACACTATAAGAAATATTTACAGCCAATTTTTCTATTTTCTTTGTCTATATCCTGTCAATAAATATTCTATTGAGCATTGAACCGTTTTTAATGGATATAGAAACATACTGAAATATCTGAAAGAACAATCAAAAACAATATTCTTCCTATTTTGAATGTCTGGAAGATCTAACTGGGGTTCCCCTACTGCTTTCCTACACATTGATTTTGTGTATGTGAATGAATAATATATGAACATAGACAGTTTATTGTTATAAACGCCTTAGCCTCAAACCGAAGGATATCCAATTCTCATCATATTCTTGTGCAATTTTGAAAAATTCTTTGGATATTAATTTGAGGGTATTAATTTTTTATATTAGGGGCTGGATCAGTAGCACAGTGGTATGTCATTTGTCTTACTTGTGTCTGATATCTGTCATCCCAAATGGTCCCCTGGGCCTGCCAGTAGTGATTTCTGAGCTCAGAGCCAGGATTAACCAACCCCCTGAGAGCCACCGGTGTGGCCCACAAACTAATAATAATAACAATAATAATAATAATAATTTTGGGTACTAATCTTTACCTGACAGAGAATATACAAATATTTCCTTTCTTTCAGTACTATGAGATTTTCCTTTTGTTTATTGTGGTGCAAAAGCTTTTTAATTTGGTTCTGTCCCATGATATTAGAATTCAAATGTGACTATATCATGAAGTCAATATCGTGATGTTCTGACTATATTTCTTTTATGTATTTTATTGATTCAGATATCATATCTTAATATTGAATTTAATTTTATTTAAATTTATTATATTTAAATTTATGCATGATATGAGTCAACCAATTTTATACTTTTCATGAAGCAATCTAGTTTTTCCACTACAATTTGCTAAAAAGTATTTTTTTTCCATTTTATGTTCTTGTGTGCTTTGTTATAATTTAACTGTACATCTATATAAAGGTCTATTTCTGGACTTTTAATCCTATATCATTTATTTTTGTGTCTTCTTTTTCTCCTAATACTGCACCATTAGGGGCCGGGCGGTGGCGCTGAAGGTAAGGTGCCTGCCTTACCGCGCTAGCCTTGGACGACCGCGGTTCGATCCCCCGTGCCCCATATGGTCCCCCAGGCCAGGCCAGGGGAGACTTCTGAGCGCATTAGCCAGGAGTAACCCCTGAGCGTCACTGGGTGTGGGCCAAAAACCAAAAAAAAAAAAAAGAAAAAAAATACTGCACCATTAACTACTATACCTTTATAGTATAGTTCAAAGGCAAGATAACCTGCCTCCCATCTTATTTTTATCAAATTTCTTTGGCTATTTAGGATGTTTCCATTATTCTGTACAAATTTTAGTAATGTCCTTCATAAAATCCATTGGAATTTTGATAAGGGTTGAATCTAAGTAATGTTTTGGATAGAATTATTGTTTTTACAACATCAATTCCTCCAGTCAATCAATAATGGATAATTTTACATTTTCTAATCCTTTTATTTATTATATACTATAAATTAAATGTGTGTTAAATGAAATGATAGCTATTTGATTCTTTTTTTCTTATATTGTAAATGAATTTCTATATTCTTTGATTTATATCTTAGCTTATTGTGTATAAAATGCATCAGGTATTTCAGACATTTATACATTTATTTTATAAACTACTACCCTTTAATGTTGATTTTTCTATTAGTTTTTAAGTTTTTTACATATATTATCATCATTTGAAAATTGTGAGCATTAAACCTCTTTTCTTAATCTCTATTCTATCTCTCTGGCCCTAACTTTTTTCACTTTGAGCCCCTTCTATTTTCTTTGTTGTTGCTGTATAATTACTTTGGTTAGAACTTCAAATAATATGTTGGATAATAATGAAGAGTGGGTATTTTATCTATGTGACATTAAGAAAAATATTTCAATGTTGAGTACAATAATAACTTTGGATCTGTTGTATATGATCTTACCATGTTGAGCCATATTATTTTTAATGCAAATTACTCAGAATTTTTTATCATAATATATGTTGGGCTTTCTGGTCAAACTTATTTTTATATTTTATCCCCTATTACTGTGAAATTCCCTCTTAGTTGATTTTGGTGTGTTCCATATGTTCTTAGAACTCAGAGAAATATTTGATTTGTTTCCAAAAATTATTATGTCATTTTTTATTTACTCATGGACCCAATAGTTATGGCATGTTACTTAGTCTCTAATTATAAAGTATATTTTTCTGCTTTCTCTTCATGTTTGACTTAAAGGACATCTGAACATCTAATCCCATCAAAAATGAGGAGAAGAAATGAACAGACACTTCCTCAAAAAAATACAGATGGCTAAAAGGCACATGAAAACATACTCCACATCACTAATCATGAGAGAGATGCAAATGAGGTACCATTTCATGCCACAGAGACTGGCACACATCACAAAGAACAAAAACAATAAGTGCTGGTAGAATGTGGGGAGAAAGGAACACTCATTCAGTGCTGGTGGAAATGCCTTTTTGGGGAAAAATTGGCGATTTCTAAAAAAACTGAAAATTGAGCTTACATATGATCTAGCTATACTACACCTGGGGATATACCTTCAGAACACAAAAACTCAATACAAAAATGACCTTTACACATCTATGTTCATTACAGCTCTATTCACAATAGTCAGAATCTGACTAAAACAACCCAGATACCCAACAAAAAATGAGTGGCTAAAGAAACTGTGGTGCATATATACAATAGAATACTATGCAGCTGTCAGGAAAAATTAAGACATGAAAATTTTCTATGCATGGATGGACATGAAACTGTTATGCTGAATGAAATAAGTCAGAAGGAATGAGATTGACACAGAATAGTCTTATTCATCTATAGGTTTTAAGAAAAATAAAAGATAGTATGATAATAATCCCAAGAGACAATAGAGATTAGGTTTAAAAGGACTAAAATGGGGGCCGGGCGGTGGCGCTGGAGGTAAAGGTGCCTGCCTTACCGCGCTAGCCTTGGACGGACCGCAGTTCGATCCCCCGTGCCCCATATGGTCCCCCAAGCCAGGAGCAACTTCTGAGCGTATTGCCAGGAGTAACCCCTGAGCGTCACTGGGTGTGGCCCAAAAACCAAAAAAAAAAAATAAAATAAAATAAAAAAAGGCCTAAGACACTTACCACACAGAGTGGTAAGCGCAGTTAAAAGAAATAACTACAACAACAACAATCATGACAATGTTAGTGAGTGAGAGAAATAGAATACCTGCCTGGGGCCAGGTGGTGGCACTGGAAGTAAGGTGCCTGCCTTGCCTGCGCTATCCTAGGACGGACCGCGGTTCTATCCCCTGGTTTCCCATATGGTCCTCCAAGCCAGGAGCGACTTCTGAGCTCATAGCCAGGAGTAACCCCTGAGCATCACCGGGTGTGGCACAAAAACCAAAAAAAAAAAAAAAAAAAAAAAAAGAATGCCTGCCTGTCTCAAAGACAGGCAGGAGGTGGAAGAGGAGAGAGATGGGGATCATTGGTGGTGGGAAGAAAGGGGGATGTACTTTATGAGTGAAACCCAACTTCAAACATATATATATATTGGGGAGGAGTCACACCCGGCAGTGCTCAGGGACTACTCCGGCTTTCTGCTCAGAAATTGCTCCTGGCAGGCTCAGGGGACCATGTGGGGATGCTGGAATTCAAACTACCATCCTTCTGCATGCAAGGCAAACGACCTACCTCCATGCTATCTCTCCAGCCCCAGTGCTTAAATATTTTAATAAAAATAAAGAACAACTTATATGATTCACGACTATGTTGACACTTTCATTGTGTATCAGAATGTGCTCTATTCTTGAGAACGTTCCATAGCAACAAAGAACTAAAACCAAATCTTCAACTCCTTGTTAAAAATAGTTCTTTCCTTGTTGATTTTGTGCCTCGTTGTTCAGTTCAATGATTGGAGTTTAGTGCTTGATTTTGTGATGATCTAGCAGCAACTGTACTTCAGAAGTCTAGTGGATATTGTCATGATTTTCAAGTCCTCACTCAAATTTGAGTGAGTATAGATGTCAAAATCATGTTCAAAGTTTTGAGTATCCAGGAGAAATTGTGCACTAAATTTATGTACTTCAGGGTAAAAAAGTATGAGTTTGAATTTAGAAATACCTGGGGCCTTTTTTTTTACTTTATTATTTTTTATTTATTTAAGCACCATGATTACCAGCATGTGTGTAGTTGGGTTTCAGTCATAAACAGAATACCCCCTTTTACCAATGCAAACTTCCTACCACCAATGCCCACCTTATCCCCCAACCCTGCCTGTATTCATGACAGGCATTCTACTTCTCTCATTCTTTAACATTGTCATGCTCGCTGTTAGTGTAATTATTTTCCTAACAGCATTCACCATTCTTTGTGTACTCTTTGTGGTGAGCTTCAAACTGTGAGACAATCCTTAAGGCCCTTCCAGCCCTTAACTCTATTGTCTATTGGCCTTATTACAGTAATGTCTTTAAGTTTTCTTAAAATCTATAAATGAGTGAGACTATTCTGCGTCTATCTCTCTCCTTCTGACTTATTTCACTCAAAATAATAGATTCCATGTACATCCATGTATAGGAAAATTTCATGACTTCATTTCTTGATGGCTGCATAATATTCCATTGTGCATCTGTACCATGTTTTTTTTTTTTTTAGCCATTCATCTGTTGAAGAGTATCTTAGTTGTTTCCAGTCTGGCTATGGTAAATAGTGTTGCAATGAATATAGGTGTGAGAAAGGGATATTTGTATGGTGTTTTTGTGTTCCTTGGGTATATCCTTAGGAATTGGTATAGCTGGGTCATATGGGAGCTCAATTTCCAGTTTTTTGAGGAATCTCCGTATTGTTTCCATACAGGCGGTATTAGACGGCTTTCCCACCAACTGTGAGTAAGAGTTCCTTTCTTTCCACATCCCCACCAACACTGCTTGTCTCATTCTTTGTGGTGTGTGCCAATCTCTGTGGCATGAGATGTTACCCCAATGTAGTTTTGATTTGCATCTCTCTGATGATTAGTGATGTGGAGCATGTTTTCATGTGTCTTTTGGCCATTGGTATTTCTTCTTTGAAGAAGTGTCTGTTCATTTCTTCTCCCCATTTTTTGATAGGGCTTTATGGGAACTTCTAAGAGTATAATATTGTTAATGTCTGGGTACACCTATGCACCAACTGTCAGCATTTCGGATAGTCATTCAGAGTAAATAAACATAAGATGAAAGCTATATATCATATTTGCATTGACTTCACCAAAACACTAATACAAATATGTGAATTACTGTGAAACTTGTTTACCAAGTCTAGGTGTCTTGTAAAGTGAGGGACGTTGAGTTGTAAAGGAGACTTGTGTGGCACATCTGAGAGAAGCCACAGGATTTCAAGATCTTGAGTTTCCATAAGCATTTATGCACTGAGATAGAGAGAACATAGGTAGAAACAAGGAAAATAAAGTTACCAGTACTTAAATTTTTGTAAAAAAGTTAATTATGAATATTGAATAGTTTCTGAATCTCTGATATAATTTAAAACTTATGCATAACCCAATTATACTTCATATAAAAGTAATACTAGAGGTGGTAAGAGCAAATTAATGAAATTTAAAGTGATATGTTATATCAAAGAATAAATCTGAGTGACTTGGTCTAGATTTCATTAGAGTCTTGTAATTTCATATGTCTAGGCTTCATTATAATATTGTATAATTCAATTATTACCAGAAATGTTAATTTTATAGGTTTTATTTATGTTTCCATTAAATGCATTTTCCCAGAATACCCTAAAGTAGAAAATTTTCCCATGTTAGCTTGTCTTTTACATTTTTTGAAAAGCATTAGTCTACTTTCACTATATACTATTATTTCCTTTTTGTCAGAGATTGTCAGAAACTCTTGCCAATAATTTTTAATTTTCTTCATAATGTTGTTTTACTTTATCACTGCAAGTGGCATGCAATATACTTCAAGTTTTTCTCATTTCCCCAAATATGTCTAACTTAGGTTATATATGTGCACAACCTATCTTTTGGGTTTTTTTTGGCATAAAAGGTAAAGATTATAATCCATAATAAATTACAAAACAATTATTGGTTATTTGATACTTTTCTCCTATATTCACTCCTAACGGCATTTCCTTCCAGTGCTATCTACTTTCTCACTGATGGTGACCTATCTTATGCCCAATCTTTTATACTTTCTTATCTCTACCAAATATTCCCCTTCTTCTTGAGCAAAGCAGTTTAACTTTCTAAGCCTCACCCATACAGTGTTTAATTTCAGGTTCACAAAAGAAATTTAAGAATATTTGCTTATAAAAAGGTTTCCGGTGTTTAAACCTACCATCTAGGATCAAAGCATCTGAGGTTTTTTTTGAAATTGATTTCCATATTCTTGGGAAACCTCCATCAGTATTAATAATATCCTGCATGTACTTAGTATACACTTCCTGAAAAAAAACCATTTGTAAGAACTATAGGCAATGGGAAAGTCAGGTAAGGAAAAATATCAGGGGGTGGGAAAGTAAAAAAAGGCCGACAGGAGGCAATCGGGCCTCGAGTCAGGGGCTGTAGGCACAACGATGATATAAAAGTGTACTGTATGTAAATACTAATCCATAGAACAGAACAAGCAACACTATATGCATAAGACGGAAATCACGATACCAAACTTAAAAATAAGTCAGTTAAAGAAGCAGACAGCAGGTTGGAGAAACCCTGGGGACATATGTGTAAAAAAGTTCAAACTATTGGTGAGATTGGTGTTAGAACATTATATCATTGTATGCCTTAAACTCTTAGCATGAGCAACTTTGAAAGTCATAGTGCCTTAATAAAAAGGATTAAAAATAAAATGACAATAATAGAAAAAAAGGAACTAAAGGCTATAACTCTAAGGTAGGATTGTTCCTCAGTCATCAAAAACACGATTTATTTAAAAAAATACTTATTGTTCAGTCCTAATTATATCAGTCTGATGAAAATACATACGTTAACGAAAAACATTAACTATCTTATTACCATATGTCATTTTTATCTCTTTCACAAAGATAGGTATTTTTAGAAGACCCAGAGTTATAAAATTTTTCTCTCTCCCTAGAATTAAAATTATATACTATACTTATTTTCTAGTGACCAACAGAATTGAATTCTCTCTCCTCTCACTGCACTCTGTTACCATTTAGATTTATGGTGATAGTATTTCCTGAGCCTCCAGATTTACTTTATGCCTGGAATGGAAGTTACACAGATGGCTATTTACATTTCTTTAAAAGACTTTTTTTTTTAATTCTGTAGCTCTAACAACTGCTTTTGAGCAAAGGGAAATTAGGTAACTTTGAAGATCAAAGTCTTGCAGTTTGTGTTTCTTCCTTACTACTGTTATACTATGTGTAACTGACACAGCCTGAAGATACAGCATGATATACCATATGTGTTTAAGGGTGAGGACAAAAATCAACCTGAAAGAACTGACAGTCACCTTCAATATACCAATTTGTGTATGACTATTGATTTTCTTTCTCTTTCTCTTCAAAAGCCAGAAGGTGGCATCTGACTACTTATTTTAATATTTGACTATATCCTGTTAAAGTACATTATGGTTGGAGTTAGGATTTACATGTATTTTATAATTAAAAATAGTACAACAAATTAACCCCTAGATAAAAATTATTTGAAGACAAAAATATGGTAAAATAAGATGAGATCATCTGTCCTCTCATTTCTCAAGAAAGTAGTTCAGAATTATGTTTAAATGAGTAGGTCCTAAATATATATATATATATATACATATATGAATATATAATACTATGATATAATCATTATTGTTTATAATATTATGTTACAGTAATATAATATATTATATATTTATTTATATATATTGGTTTTGGGCCCACAACCTGCAACATTCAGGGGTTACTCCTGATAGGCATGGGAATCATATGGGATACTGGGATTCATAGTTCCTTGTTGGGCACCTACAAGGCAAAAGCCCTACATCTGTGCTATCTCTCTGGCCCCATATGTCCTAAATATTTTTATCAAAATGCATACTGTAACTTTGAACTGCTCACAGCAGTAAAACCATTAAAACAGAATGTTATTTTCAGGTTATTGTAACTTACAATTTCTCAGAAATCTAACTAAAGCTAAGATCTAGAAATAAAAAAATAGTTTTAAAAATTGAGCCCTCAAATTATAGAGCCTTACATATTTTCTTTCTCTTTAGAATGTCTATGATTTAATTTTATTCATTGTAATTAAATATGTTAGTAGTTTTTTAGGGCCGGAGAGGTGGCGCAAGATGTAAGGTGTCTACCTTGCAAGTGCTAACCAAGGAAGAACCGCAGTTCGATCCCCCGACGTCCCATATGATCCCCCCGAGCCAGGGGCAATTTCTGAGTGCTTAGCCAGGAGTAACCCCTGAGCATCAATCGGGTGTGACCCAAAAGACCAAAAACAAGCAAACAAATATGTTAGTAATTTTAAAAAAGCAAGCAATTAACATAAATCATGTATTTTAAAGATATATCTTTTATGCTTTCCTAGAATTCTACATATTTATTTATTTAAAATATTTAATTACTGTTTCTACAATGTTTTAGTACTTATCATTCTTCATCAGATGTATTTTAATAAGTCATGATCTCTGTCATCAAACCAACAAAGCAGACTATAGAAAAGCAAACTAAAAGATGACAAAAAGATAATCAAATGTTATGTACACTGACTGAGGGGAATTAGAGACAAATCCAAACTATTAAAAATGAAAATTGCCTCCTAGGGATAAAATGAAAATAAGTAGGAAAAAGATTTGGTCAAGAAGACAGACAAAGGGCAAGAATGATGGTTGTTATTTTGCAAGAAGCCACACCAGGAGTGACTCCTGAGTGTTGAACCAAAAGTAACCCTGAGAAACACACACAATGTGGCCCCAAAACAAACAAATCAAAGAGGTGGGAGAGGAGGAGGAATTAGAAAGAATTCCACAAACCAGTTGGTTGAAAAATAGTATTCTAGACAATTTAGTACATGGAAGAGAGTAAGATCTAGCAGGAAGTTGATTATATAGTTCCTTATATGCTATATTAGCTATATATAATATATATAATATATGTATATATATTATATATAATATAGCTTATATGCTATATTAGCTATATATTAGCTAATATTTAGCATGCAAGAATTTGAACTCCTCTGCAGAGTGGTCTACTCAAGTGTGACATGTTAAGTCTGCATTAAATAAAGATTATTCTGGTAGTAGCATAAGGATTTAATAAGAGCACAATCTATTACTGGAGCTGACGGTTAAGCCTAACAATTACTATAAAAACTAAGAAAAGACAGCACAGACCTACTTCTTGAGAAAATTATATATATATTTTTGACACATAAGACAAGGTGTGCAAGAAATTGGGATCTGTAGTAATACACTTATGTGTTGGATCAGTGCTGAATGGAAAGTAATACTATCAAATAATATTGAGAATATTGAAGAAAATGTTAGAAGAAATAAATATGATCATATTTGGAAATGTTCAGAAGGAAGTGCCTTAAGATATCTAGGTCAAGTTGTCTAGTTGATATATGAACAAAATAAGCTATAATTGTTCAGATTTGGGAGATATATTTGAAAAAATATCTTCAGTAAAAGATAGACACAGGTAATGAGCAATATCTTTCAAACTGAATATTATTAGGTAATTTAGGACTGAATAAAAATTCATAATGGGAAGATAAACTTAGAAGTTAAACATTGTTTTTCGAATTCTTCTCCATAATTCAAATCGAATACAGCTACCTCTCCTTTTTTCTTTATAATGTGGCAATGAGAATTTCAGATATCTGTGTTAGGAAGTATAAACCTTTAAGTCAAATGTTAGGTTCTGCTAATAGGTTTACCTGGTTGAATTTTCATTTGTAAACAAAAATTCTAATGAAAATTCTTTCATTTTTTTACATGAAAAGATATTCTTCATAAATTTATGCATTTTGGTGTGAGAGATAGTACAAGAGGAGATACATGTCTTGCACGTGGAGGAAATTTTTAGATCCAGTAATGCATATGGTTCACTGAGTCCTGCAAAGAGTGATCCCTAAGTACAGAACCAAAAAATACATTGAGTTATGCTAGACATGGCAATAAAATACACACTATTTTCTTGTCTGCAGCACAACTAATAAGAATGTCTTGGTGTGACAATGAAGAATTAGAAACTCTGATAAAGGAACTTTGAAATTTGGGCTATAATAAAGCAAAATACAATAACAGGTTTATTACCAGATGAAGAAAAATAATTATGAGTTGCTTTGCTCTCTAATAGTTAGTGGATAGCTGTATATAAAAGACCATATTGCAAATTTTTATGCACAAAGGTAAGTTGAACAGTTTTCTCTTGGAAAATTGGTTATATATTCCTACTACTTATTAGTATTCCACAATTAGAGCTTTGTTACCTTTCTTGTCATTTCACATCTGGTATTCCCAAATCCATTGCACACCACCTGTCTTAGTCTACTCTTCAATCTGTCTAAAATTTTGCAGCTAAAATAATCTTTAAGAACTTTTGTTTTAACTGCAATTCTTTATTTCCATAAAATTAATTTTCAATTTTAAACTCCATGTTTTAAATAAACATTTCTTTTGAACTCTGTAAGACAAAGTGCTCTTAGTTACAAACAAATGATTAAATCCAATAAATATGTATATTACTTATGATATTACCTTATTTACTGAAAAATATTATTCTTATCTTAAAATTTAAGAAATTGAGAGACCCTGAGAGTTTAATTCATATATCAACTCATTCAAGATTAAAATTAATACTAGAACTGAAGTTCACAATTATCACTTCAATCTTTACTATTCTAAACATAATACAACTAATATTAATGCTAGCAGGAACAAAGGTTAGTATTAAGGTATATCTTTTCTGCATCTAGCAGTAATGTCAATCATTTACCCTAATCATCTCCATAATTTATGATTTTATTTTTCTGAGAAGTTAGACACTCAGCCTATAGAAACTAATTATATTGCTCAGTACTTAAGTAATAAGTAAATTATAATTTATTATGTAAGTACAAGCAGAATTAGTTGAAATTGTCTTTCTAATCCTAAAATCTGAGCACCTTCATTTAGGTATTTAGTCTCACACAGAAAAGGGGGTTCAAGTCTATTTTATATTTTACATAATAAAACATTTATTAAGTAGCCAGTATGTTTTATATAAGTATATATGAACATCTTCAAGAAGTCGATAGTGTAAAGAAATATACTTCAACCTTTATCACAGAAGGTTCCAATCTAGGAGAGAACACAATAGGTCAAGACAGCAAAAGATGAAATTCTCCTTTGGTAAAAGTAGAAAAAATTTAATAAAGAAATGTATTTTATTAGAAAAATGTAAATGATTGGTGATTTCTCAGTCATGAACTCTCAGACCAGTGAATCCTACATTTTATTTTATTGTGCCTTAGGGCATTTCTTTGTAACTATTTCTCCAATAAACTAAGTACTAAATGTAATCTATATAATAAACATGTAGAAAAGAAAAAGAAATCAGAAAATTAATGAATGGTGCAGAAGACATTGCATAGTCAAGAAGCATTTTCATTTGAAAAATAAAATGCACTGTGTTTGGTTAACTCATGCCTAGTTAGTTAGTTTACCTATATTTCCCTGTTTATTAAATGTCCATTTATTATGTCACTGAAGAAGTGTTTACTTTTGATAATGAATACCTATAAATAAAAAGCCAATTTGTGCCTGTTTCCAAATATCTTTGAGCTATTTTAATCATCATAGTTGACCTATAATTTAACCAACACAATAACAAACAGTTCAAATGCAATTATTTATTTACTGCTGTTGACCCTCTTGTGAATAAATCATTATAAGTATTTACTATATATCCAATGGCATAAAATTTAGACTATTATAGTTATTCAATTAAATTAGCAATAGATATCAATTTTAAGACCTACTATTGACTTAAATGCTTGATGTAAATACTTCATGGAATATTTCTTGATACATGGACACTGTTTTGTAAAGATTGAACTCACTGAGAAAAATAACTATAGCTTAAGTATTTTTGTATAATTTAATTCATTTTCAATAAATTCACATTTAACAAGTTTGGAGCTCTATTTATTGAATATGTTTAGGGAATCTTTTTTTTATTAAAAATCCATTTGAAAAATATAGGTGTTATTTTAATTCAAATTTACCTTTTCACGTTTAAAATGAATTTGTTTTGAAACATAAATTTTAAAAAATCAAAAATACTAATCAAAGAACCTTGTAAAACTTTTTGCTCCTGGAGAAACATATGGATGTTATTTAAAATCAATTTTAAAAAAGGCAGATTGAAATTTCTTATTTAAATCAAAGCTTATCTTTGCAGTTCTACATATTGTGTGATTATAAGATGTCTATCAGATGGAACTCTAACAATCGATGCTAACTGACTTTGCTTGATGTAAACAAAATAAAGGACATTTTTTGTTAATTATTTTTAGAACACTGGTAGTTCCTATTTCCTAGAAAGTTCAGAGATGAAAATCTACTGGCATAATATCCAGAAAAAAAATCACTGCAACAAGAAAATCTGTGGGTGCCCTTTTTAAATGTTAAAATCACATATCATCCACAATATTGGCATTAAATAGTAGGTGATAACATTTTCCACTGGCAAAGTTGAAGAAATGTTACTACTATTTGATATCATTTTTCTTATTTAAATGATGCAACTAACAGAGCTAGAGTTTATAATAGTAGAATTGCATTCATAAAATGAAAACTCATGCTGAGTAAAAAGTTTTTAAGCTTAATATTAATGCCAATTATTATTAATAACAAGACACTTATTCTAATTTTGCCCAATTTTCAACTTTCTTTTGTCTATAAGATGAAGACATAGATTTAAAAAGTACATTCTTTTCTGTTAGAACACTAACATATCTATATTTCCTATGATTTTTTTAACTGTATCCAACACAAAACTTCTCACACAGCACTGATTTTTAAAAAATTTTACTGCACAAAACATTTTTTGTTTTATTTTTGGGCTATATATCAAGCATTCCTCAGCATAATTTCTGGTTCTAAGCTCAAAGATCACATTCGGGCTTGCTTGGGAGATCATAATCATCCTGGAGGTTTAACTTGGGTCAGCATATGTAAGGAAAGAGCTCTATCTACTGTACAATCTCCCCAACCCTCAGAACCGTTTGTTCTCTTAAAAAAAGTTAGGGAATTCTCTTCTATCTGATGTTACTCTTGGATTATTCCTCACTCTCAACTTGGGAGTTTGACACAAGCTGTGGTATTCAGGGGACCGTGCAGTGCCAGGAAAACTGCAGCATGCAACATTTGATCAAAGCCTTTTGGGCTATCTCTCTGGTCTTCACTAAAGGTTTTAGAGTTTTCCTGTCCAGAATTGCTATAGAACTGCATGATTATAATTTGCTTGGTTCTCATTCCACAGT